>JAJONQ010019163.1:0-36155 GCA_036250385.1 Solanum microdontum
TGCTTGTGTTAATCATAAAAAGTTAAGAACAATAGCTAAACTATCTTTTATTAATCACGAATACAAATAAATAATAAAGGAGAAGAAAGAATAAACCATAATTCTCCGGCCTCCACGGCAGCTCTTCCAAAGTTCCTAAGCTAGAAGAAAATTTATATTGTGTTTTGTATCTTGGTTCTTGACCTCCACAAGTAATTATTTCTATGCACTATTTATAGATGTAAGAACCCTAAAATAAAATAATTGAGTTCAAGACAAATTAGGAAATTAAAACCCAATTAAATTGGGATTTCCGTATTGTACGCGTGATTTCTCGATATTCCTGATGCGCCGCCTTCCATAATTCTGCACAATTCACTTGCTGCCACGTGGCAGCAGCAAGAAGCACGAGTAGGAATTGAAATTCCACCATTTGCAGCCGCCATTTCCTTATGTATATAAATATATATTATTTTATTAAATTTAATCCATTAAGCTGTCTGTTTGATTTCCTTCTTCAACCTTTCATCTTTAATTCGTTTTAGCTCCAAACTTCTTCATTTTTTCATCAATTTAATCCTACAAATAAAATATACCATTTAACACAATTCATAAAATGCATGCTCAAAAAAGACAAATATAAATAATAAATGTGAGGAAATAATGATTAAAAATATGTATTTTTAGCCTCACATCAATAGGCCTTCTCAGAGGCAGTGCAAAGTCGCATGAAGAATCAATGCTATCCTATCCTACGTTGGCTACATAGTTTTATGGGACTTCTGAGTTATAAAAGACTCTAATCCAATTCGGTGGTCGATACTACTCCCAGAATAATCAATATAGCTTTATGCTCAATGTATCCTCTTATAAGAGGTAAGTGTTCTTGAAATATTCTTGAACTCATTAAATCTTTCTAGAAATCGTTGTTTATCTTTTCTCAATGGAAAAATGATAAAGTTGGGAATACTTAGTTCCCTTCAACTTTACTCAAAGTGGTCTCTTTAAACTTTCCTCCAAGAACTCCATCTAAAACACAAAATTTGGCTTTAAAGGATTTTCCAGATTTATAACTCAAAACAGTGATCATGTTAAATTATAGACATGAACGAATCAACTCAAGGACCTCATTAACAATATGGAAACTCAGTACTCATAGCTCAAGAACTCAAGGACATAAAAACTTAGAACTCAACGATCGTACTCATCTAAAAAATACTCACTTCATAAGGTTCATGAAGAAAATATGGACATGAACGAATCAACTCAAATATCTCAATAACAATATATATAACTCACTACTCAAAATTGAAGGACTTAGCTCAAAACTATAGTCGATTTCAAAAGAATTCTCGATTTGACTCAAAGACCTCTTGAACTTTCCTCTCAACATTACTTTAATTTGAAATGTAAATTAAGATATGTAGTATCTCTAAAGGATTAATGAAGATTTTATGAGTTAATATCAAGAAGAGAATGTAGACAAGATTCGAAGAAACACATACGGGATGAAAGATGGAAGAGAAACAGTGCGCCATGCCTAAGTTGATTGGGGCCATTTTGTGGCGCTCTGCAGGCATAGGACGCCAGCCCCTCTGGCGCCTTAGTTGTGCACTGCCCTACCCTGAACCTAGAAAATCCGATGAATTTTAGTGTTCAATTTCGGGTCCTAACTCACCTAGAATCAATTGGTTTCTTCCAAACTCTCTTTGATTCATAAATCCAACACAAATTCAATGAAATCTCACTCAAATTCTATCAAGAAACACCACTCTTTCGCAAGACCCTCACCTCAAGAACTCAAAACCTCCATTGTTAAAGAACGAGGCTACAACTCAAGAACTCTTCAAGGATATTTACATAAATGATTTCATGGATGAATTAATGGAAGAACTACATGATTGGCATGATGACGAACAAGTTTATCACTATGGGAAATCTCACATACCCGAAAAGAACAATTTTTCTTGGAAAAATTCCTCAACTCTTTAATAAACGCTTGAAAACCCTCTTTTCCTCTTCTTGAAACTTCGCTCTAAAAACTGTTTTGAACGTGAATGGGTATTTAGAATCTGATTAAACCCTTAATTAGATCAGGAAAAATGTGTTAAGACAAGAGGAGAAAAATAAAAGACTAAAATACCCTTTCCTAAAATGAGTGGAATGTCTTAAATGGAGAGGCTTCACTCAAATAGCCATAACTTCTTACTCGCAGCTCAAAATTTCGCAACTTGGCGGCGTTGGAAAAGGACTCAGAGACCTTCAATTTGATACCTCATGGGCCACCTAACTCTATATGCTCTGAAAGATTGGTTGATTGCAGTTGACCTAAAAATAAAAACTGATGGGTGACTTGAACGAATTTCTCTTTAGTTCTTTTTGAAATTCGAGGTGTTACATCTAGTGACCTTAACACCTAAAACAACTTTAGAATCACTCAATACAACCTTATTCACAAATGAAGAATGACTCAAGTCTTTAACTCAGAAATTTTTGGGATGTTACAGGAATTAAGTTTGCAACCTTAACCCTTAAGTTAACTCCATGATAATTAGACCAAATTCATGCATGATCAGCAACAAATAAGAGCATAGCACAATACCCACTACATTAAATTGACACCCAGCCCTATTACATAACCCCTAGATCTTGGGGTTTTAGTCCCCCATCATAAAAAGTAAAGAGAGTATACCTTCCATGAAAGCAGCCATGGGTAACTTGAAATCAAGAAATTAAGAGTTAACCCACCTTGGATTTCACTTCATTTTGTTAAATTCAAGATTCAAATTGTAGAACCCCAAGAATGCTAGAAAAAGTGTTCTAAAAAGTAAAGTATTTTTTCTCAAAACTTTCTTCTCAACTCATTTCATCAACTGCATAATCTAACTCCTATAAAACTCCATCATTTGTGCTATTTATATTTTCCCAAAATGTGGCCCAAAAATCCACTTTGTAACCAAATAGGTGACATTAGTCGGGATCGCCTAATTCATTCGGTGAATTCCCCTTCGTTTCGCAGCTCGCCTTTGTGATGCTCTAGGCTTTAAGTGTTTGTAGCTCGATTGGCGAACTCAATTGAGTTAGCCTTTCACAGTCAGTGCATCGCCTAACATCACCTTACTTTTCCGTTTGAGCATTAAATCATTGCCTTGAACACAGTCACTTTGGGCGATGTGCTTCAAATCCGCCTTTCTCCTTCGATGTATTCCTTTTCAATTGGAGTTCGCAGACCTTCTTTGGTAAGCGGAAGTGCTATGCACTGTAAGATTGGGTGAAGTCTAGCTCAGCCGGCGATCCGCCCTTCATGCTAGGCGATCAATAATGCTCATTTCACATTTCTTTTATGTAACACCCCAGATTTGGAAAAGGGTAATGACGGAATTTTTGGGAAGTTATAGGTGCCAGCCACGGAGGCCAACCACGGACCGTGGCTAGGAATACGGACCGTAGTGTGGTCTGTGGACTGGTCACCTCTAAGGTCTGTAGAGGCTCAGGACTATGGCCTGACCAACGGACCATAGGTCGTGCAGGACGGCCCATCGTTCTGACCACGGTCCATCGTCATGGCCATGGATGGTGGTTCGGCAGTTAAGTTTAGGAGTAGTGGGGTCTTATCCTGATTATTTTATTTCTATACTACGTTGTTTTACCCTTCACAAAGACCCTATATAAGTATTTTAACCCCCAAATTTCCCAATAGAAATCATTCTCTCAAATCACCAAAACAAATCAAGTTATTCTTCTCCAAAATATTTCTCTCTCTAAACTTGAAGAAGAAGAAATGGTTTAAGCTAGGATCAAGTTCAAGTCTCCATTCCTCAAGCAATTGTGGGCTTTGATAGTAAGGTATGATAGTTTTCATCCATGGATTCCTTCCTTTCATGGAGTTCCGAAATTCCTTTATTTTTCAAAGCTAGAAATCTCCAATTGAGTTAGGGTTTTCTTCAATTGTCATGGGTTCTCTTAATTATTGATTTAAATGATTGAATTATGATCTCTTATGCACGAATTGACAAAATACTATGATTTTATGATGATTCCCCTATGAACCCATGTAATCCCCATGTTTTCCAAGTTATGAGTATATGATGTGGGATTTTGATTATGAAGAAAGAGTTTTATGAAATTAAGCATGTAATCGTAACTTAAATGAATTTATAATGAAATCCATACCTAACCCATGTTTGATTGAAAGTGGGTTTTGAACCTTTCAAGGTAAATTATGGAATTATGCATGTTTTTATGAAATCTATGCAAATGTGCTAAGGATGCTTTGAGAGTACAGTATCAATGATGATGTTGTTATTGTGTTGATTGAAAGGATTTCGCACAAAACACATAAAACCATGATGTGAAAGGTTTTCTCACATAATAAAGGGTTCTAAGGTTGAAAGGTCTTCTCACCTAATTGAATCAAAGATTAAGAGCTATCCTAATGAAACTTAGCTTGGATTGGTTATTGAATGATACCTTTCCATGGATGATGACTTAGCTTGGATTGGCAAGAAGATGTACCCTTCCATGGATAATAAGAACAAGTAAGAAATGACTACTCCTTGGGATTTATGCTTAGCACCGAGAGGATATTGAGATGGAAGCTCTCTAGTTAGTAGAGGTAGGGTTTCTAGAAGCAATCTCCTTATCCTATACCTATGTGCCCCCATAGGAGGATTGTCTAGATAGACATAAGCTAGTAGATCCACTTAAGCAGGAAGTTCATGGTCCTTACCTTGGCAAGTAGGAAAACCCTTTTCGGTGTGGGAGACACTGAGGGATCATGTTGTAGCTCACATGGTCTCTATGTCCATTAAGGCTACTTTCCACATTAATAATGAACTAAAGTTACTTCAATAAGTATCTCAAATTTGTTCAAAGGTTTCAAATATTGTTAGTTTGCATTGACCATGTTTTATTACTTCTGTTTTCTAACCCTTTTATATCATGTTTTAGCTTGGTCAATTGTATGTCATGAAATTTCCTTTTTTAGCATGATTTAAATGTTTTATGCATAGCTATCATATTTCATACATTATCTTTTACTAACGCATACTCTTGCCTACATTTCCCTAAATGTAGGGTCCGATAGTCAGGTTTCTCAGTTTTGTGGCTAGTGGTTGATTTCGAGATTTCCCGAGCTTTGGTTAGTCCTCATGCTTCAAGGATGAATTTTCATTATTATATTTCAGTTTTAGACATGATGTATGGGCTAGGCCCAATTTCATTCTATTGTACTAGATGGTTATTGAGACAAGTGTTTTAGATATTCGCTTTTCTTTTATAAAACTATTGGACTTGAAATGTTGTTTTACCTCTTCTATTCTATTTCCTATGTAATGAATGCTAAGTGGCTTGTATGGGGTCCCTCGGGGTCCTATACGCCATGTTACATCTAAGGGGTACCCCTGGGTCATGAAAAACCTTGTAATTAGAGCAAAAGGTTTAGAATGGTCCTAGGATGTCTCATAAGCCTGTTCGAGTCGAATCTTGTTCACAAGTGTGAAGTGCGCCACATTTATGAATGAGAGATTATAAGATGTTTAGGAAACTCCACTTTTTTCATTACTCTTAAGTTGTGCGATAGAGTTTAACTCTACAAGGTCTCTTTTTAATCCTGATCTGATGCTCTATAGGATATGGATACTTGAAGAGCTTATGCTGAAGGAATGTGAGGGAGAATGTGGAACAAGAAGCTTCTACCCAAGCTTTTCAAGTTCTGGTCGATTCTTTGGCCGAACAAGTGACTTATGCGGAGTTTAGGGCTGCCTTTCAAGTGTTGGCTCAAGTTGTGACGGCTCAAGCCAATAGGGAGGTTGCGGTTCCCGTGAACCTAAATGTGGGTACGAAGGCTTCTAGAGTGAGGAACTTCACTAAGATGAATCCTCCGGAGTTTCTTAGTTCTAAGATTGAGAAAGATACTCAAGAGTTCATTGATGAGTTCTATAACGTTTTGATAATTATGGGAGTGACACCGGTGGAAAAGGCGAAGTTGGCCGCTTATCAACTTAAGGGTATTGCTCAAACTTGGTTCAACCAATGTAAAGAAGGGAGACCGAAAGATGCCGGTCCTCTTGATTGGGAGAAGTTTAAGGCTGCTTTTCTTGATAGGATCTTTCCCCTTGAGATGAGGGAAACCAAGGTGCTTGAGTTTATCAACCTTCGTCAAGGAAGTATGAGTGTGAGGGAATATGCCCTAAAGTTCACACAATTGTCTAAGTATGCTCCAACAATGGTTGCCGATATAAGGGAAATGATGAGTAAGTTCGTTTTGGTTGTGCCCGAAATGGTGGTTAAAGAGTGTCATACCGCCATGCTCATTAATGACATGGACATCTCTCGTCTCATGGTTCATGCCCAACAGATTGAAGAGGAGAAACTTAAGGAATAATCTAGAGAGATAAGGAGGGCTAAGATCGGTGATGGTAATTTATCTCATGCAAGGTCTAATGGATATGGTCGTTCTAAATTTTGACAAAAAAATTATGGTCAAGGTTCCTCCAATGATCCTCCTAAGTTCAACAAAGATAGGGTGTCTAACCCTAAGCCTTAAGGAGATATGTCTACTTGTGCTAGGTGTGGAAAGAAGCACGAGGGTAAGTGCCTAGCCGACACAGATAGTTGCTTCAGTTGTAGTAAAAGTGGTCATAGAATGATGGATTACCTGATGATTATGGCTAAAAGAAGAGAGGGAAAGCAAGCTCCTCCTAGTGATTCGGGTCCCACTACTACTAAATAAAATCAATTTTATGCACTTCATATTTGTGGTGAACAAAAGGGTTCTCCCAATGTGGTTACCGGTATGTTGAAGGTTTTCCAACTTGATGTTTATGCTTTACTTGATCCCGGTGCTACCTTGTCTTTTGTGATGCCATATATGGCTATGAGGTTTGATGTTCTTCCAAATGTGTTGTTAGATCCTTTTTATGTCTCTATTCCTGTTGGTGATTCTATTGTGGTTGAGAGGGACTATAGAAAGTATCACGTTTACTTGTCCCATAGGGTTAATCTTGTTAACTTGGTAGAAATTGATATGCTAGATTTTGATGTTCTCCTTGGTATGGATTGGCTGCATTCATGTAATGCTTCTATTGATTTTAGAACTCGTGTAGTCAAGTTTTACTTCCCAAATGAGCTTGTCCTAGAGTGGAAAGGGGGAAATTCTATGCCTAAGGGTCAGTTTGTCTCTTGTCTTAAAGCTAGAAAGATGATTTCTTAGGGTTGCATCTACCATATAGTTAGGGTGAGGGATGTAGATTCTGAAACTCCTACTCTTGAGTCGGTCCCTGTTGTTAATGAGTTTCCGGAAGTGTTCCCAGATGATCTACCCGATATTCCTCCCGAAAGGGAAATAAACTTTGGTATTGACCTTCTCCCAGATACACAACCTATTGCTATTTCTCCTCATCGTATGGCTCTGGCAGAATTAAAGGAGTTGAAATATCAATTGAAAGATTTGCTGGATAAGGGTTTCATCCGACCACAAATCTCTCCATGAGGTGCTCCAGTTTTGTTCGTTAGAAAGAAATATGGTTCTCTCCGTATGTGTATTGACTATTGATAGTTGAACAAGGTGACTATTAAGAATAAGTATCTTCTTTCAAGGATAGATGATTTATTTGACCAACTTCAAGGAGCGAGTTACTTTTTTAAGATCGATCTTCGATCGGGTTATCACCAATTCAGGGTGAAAGAAGATGATATTCCGAATATGGCTTTTCGAACTTGGTATGGTCATTATGAGATTTTGGTAATGTCATTTGGGTTGACTAATGCTCCGGCGGCGTTTATGGACTTGATGAATATGGTGTTTAGACAATATCTTTATATGTTTTTGATTGTGTTCATTGATGATATATTAATAGATTCGAGAAGTGAGAATAAGCATATTGATTATTTGAGGATCTTGTTGCAAATTCTTAAGGACCAACAACTCTTTTCCAAATTTAGCAAATGTGAGTTTTGGCTAAGGTCTGTAGCTTTCCTTGGCCATATTATTTCAAGTAAGGGTATTGAGGTAGATCCTAAGAAGACGGATGCGGTCAAGAGTTGACCTAGACCTCTAACTTCTTCAGATATTAGAAGTTTCTTGGGTTTAGCCGATTACTATAGAAGGTTTGTTGAGGGATTCTCTTCAATTGCCTCTCCTTTGATGGCTATGACTCAAAAGAAAGCTAAGTTCATATGGTTTTAAACATGTGAGAAGAGTTTCCAACAGTTGAAAGATAGATTTACTTCCGCTCCGGTGTTAACTTTACCGAAAGGGACTGATGGCTTTGTTGTTTATTGTGATGCCTCGAGAATTAGGCTAGGGTGTGTGCTTATGCAAAATAGAAAAGTTATTTCCTATGCCTCAAGGAAACTTAAGATTCATGAGAAGAATTATCCTATCCATGACCTTGAACTAGCGGCGGTTAGATTTTCCTTAAAGATTTTGAGGCATTATTTGTATGGTGTTCATGTAGATGTGTTTACCGACCATAAGAGTTTGCAATATGTGATTAATCAGAAGAATCTAAATCTTAACCAAAGAAGGTGGATTGAGTTATTGAAAGATTATGATATGAGTGTTCTCTACCACCCCGAAAAGGCAAATGTGGCGGCAGATGCTTTTAGCCGATTATCGATAGGTAGTGTTGCTCATATTAAAGAAGAAAGGAAAGAGTTAGTTTGAGATGTTCATAGATTGGCCCAATTGGGTGTTCCGTTAGTGAACTCTGCCAATGGTGGTTTTATGGTTCACAATGGTTCAAAATCGTCTTTAGTGGGGGATGTGTGGTGCTTAAGAAATCTGTTGAGGCTTTCTCCCAAGGGGGAGATGGTGTACTTAGATATCTGGGTCATTTGTGTGTTCCTAATGTTGACGACTTGAGGGAACATATCTTGACAAAAGCCTATAGTTCGCAGTATTCCATTCACCTGGGAGCTACCAAGATGTACTGTGATTTACGAGAGGTCTATTGGTGGAATGGGATAAAGAAGGATATTGTGAAATTTGTGACTAAGTGTCCTAATTGTCAACAAGTGAAGGTTGAGCATCAGAAACCGGGAGGTTTGTCCAAAGATATTAGTATTCCTACTTGGAAGTGGGAAGATGCAAATATGGACTTTATTGTTGGTTTGCCTCACACTCCGCGACAACATGACTCAATTTGGGTTATAGTAGATCGGATGACAAAATCGGATCATTTTCTTCCCGTCAAGGTTTCCTATTCGGCGGAGGACTATGCCAAGTTGTACTTGAGAGAAATGGTAAAGTTGCGCAGAGTTCCGATCATGGACCCAATTTACTTCTCAGTTTTGGAAGTCTTTCCAAAAGGGTCTTGGCACTAAAGTTATGCTTATCATGATTTTTCATCCACAAACCAATGACCAAGCGGAGCGTACTATTCAAACTTTGGAATATATGTTAAGGGCTTGTGTGATTGATTTTAAGGGTAATTGGGATGACCATTTTCCATTGATTGAGTTTGCTTATAACAATAGCTATCACTCGAGTATTGATATGGCTCCATTTGAGGCATTATATGGTAGGAGGTGTAGATCTCCTATATAATGGTTTGAGATGGGTGAAGTTGCCTTAATAGGTCCCAAGTTGGTACATGAGGCCATAGAGAAAGTTTGACTTATTAGAGAAAAGTTGTAAACGACTCAAAGTCGGCAAAAGTCATATGTGGATATAAGAAGAAAATATCTTGAATTTGATGTTCATGATTGGGTTTACTTGAAAATTTCACCCATGAAGGGTGTAATGAGGTTTGGTAAGAAAGGGAATCTTAGTCCCCTATATGTAGGCCCACATCAGATTTTGAGACGTGTTGGTAAGGTTGCATATGAATTAGAGTTGCCAAATGAGTTGGCATCGGTGCATCCAGTTTTCCATGTCTCTCTGTTGAAGAAATGTGTTGGTGATGTGACATCCATAGTTCCATTAGAAGGGTTGGGAGTTAAGGAGAATCTTTCTTATGAGGAAGTCCCGTTTGAGATTTTAGACCGGCAAGTCAAGAAGTAGCTTCCGTGAAAGTGTTGTGGAGGAATCAGTTAGTTAAGGGTGATACTTGGGAGGCCGAGGCCGATATGATGTCCCAATATCCCCATCTCTTTCCTTCTACTCCTACTCTAGCTTGAGGTAATGAGTTCCTCATGGTTTGTTCTTTGTTTTGGAGTCACGAGTCTTATATGTTTCCATGATTTCCTTACTATGCATGATCTATGAAAAGTTCAAGTTTTGAGAAAATGAGTTTATTGATTGACTCTTACATGTTTATGTGCACATGAGTATGAATTGTTTGTAGACTACTTGATATGATGTTGTGAGCATGTCTTTAGCTTGGAGTTGATATTTCCTTCTTGGATATATGCATTTGAGTATGTTTTTAGCTTGGAGTTGATGTTTCCGCCTTGGATGTTAGCTTGGAGTTGATGTTCCCTCCTCGGATATGTGTATTGCATGCATTATGGGCTGTTAAATTTAGTTCCACACCTCTTATGTTGTTTTGATTACGTCCTAGCTTGGAATCGATAGTTCCTCCTTGGTTATATTCATTTAGATGAAGTTGTATTGATGGTTGGGTTGTTAGTTCCTCTCCTACTCTTTTCGTACTAACTTGTATCTCATTCGAGGACGAATGATCCCAAGGGGGAGATATTGTAACACCCCAGATTCAAAAAAGGGTAATGAGGTAATTTTTGGGAAGTTGCAGGTGCCACCCACGGAGGCCAACCACGGACCGTAGTATGGTCCGTGGACTGGTAGCTCCCAAGGTCTATAGAGGCTCAGGACCACGGCCTGACCAACAGACCATCGGTCATACCACGGTCTGTGGTTGGGGGGCCATGGTTCACTAGCCCAAAAAGGAGTTTCTGACCACGAACGACGGTAGTGCAAGACGGCCCGTCGTCCTGACCATGGTCCGTCGTTGTGGCTGTGGATGGTGTGTCGGCAGTTAAGTTCAAGGGAAGTTGGGTCTTTTCCTAATTATTTAATTTCTATAGTACGTCATTTACCCTTCACTAAGACCCCTATATAAGTATTTTAACCCCCAAATTTCCCGATAGAAATCATTCTCTCAAAATCACCAAAAACAAAATCAAGTTCTTCCTCTCAAAAATATTTCTCTCTCTACAACTTGAAGAAGAAGAAAGGGTTCAAGCTAGGATCAAGGTCAAGTCTCCATTCCTCAAGCAATTGTGGGCTTTGATAGTAAGCTATGATAGTTTTCATCCATGGATTCCTTCTATTCATGGAGTTCCCAAATTTCTCTATTTTCAAAGTTAGAAATCCCCAATTGAGTTACGGTTTTTTTTCAATTGTCATGTGTTCTCTTGATTATTGATTTAAATGATTGAATTATGATCTCTTATACATGAATTGATGAAATACTATGATATTATGATGATTCCCCTATGAACCCATGTAATCCCCATGTTTTCCAAGTTATGAGTATATGATGTGGGATTTTGATTATGAAGAAAGAGTTTTATGAAATTAAGCATGTATTGATAGAATTACATGAATTTATGATGAAATCCATAGCTAACCCATGTTCGATTGAAAGTGGGTTTTGAACCTTGAAGGGTAAACTTATGGAATTATGCATGCTTTTATGAAATCTATGCAAATATTTTAAGCATACTTTGAGAGTAAAACATCAATGATGATGTTGTTATTGTGTTGATTGAATGGATTTCTCATGTAACATATCAAAGCATAATGTGAAAGGTTTTCTCACAAAATAAAGGATTCTAAGGTTGAAAGGTCTTCTCACCTAATTGAATCAAAGATTAAGAGCTATCCTAATGAAACCTAGCTTGGATTGGTTATTGAGTGATACCTTTCCATTGATGATGACTTAGCTTGAATTGGAAAGATGACGTGCCCTTCCATGGATAATAAGAACAAGTAAGAAATGACTACTTCATGGGATTTATGCTTAGCACCGGACGGATAATGAGATGGAAGCTCTCCCGTTAGTAGAGGCAGAGTTTCTAGAGGCAATCTCCTTATCCCTTACCTATGTTCCCTCATAGGATGATTGTCTAGATAAACACTAGCTAGTGGATCCACTTAATCTAGAAGTTCATTGTCCTTACGTTGGCAAGTAGGACAACCTTTTTCGGTGTGGGAGACACCATGGGATCATGTTATAGCTCACATGGTCTCTATGTCGGTTAAGGCTACTTCCTACATTAATAATGAACTAAGGTTACTTCAAGAAGTATCTCATATATGTTCAATGGTTTGAAATGATGTTAGCTTACATTGACAATGTTTTCTGACTTATTTTTTCTAACCCTTTTATATCATGCTTTAGCTTGGTCAATTGCATGTCATGAAATGTCCACTTTTAGCATGATTTAAATATTTATTCATATCTATAATACTTGGTACATTGTTTTGTACTAACGCATACTCTTGCCTACATTTTCCCAAATTTAGGGTGTGACAGTCAGGTTTCTCAATTTCGTGGCTAGTGATTGATTTCGAAGTTTCTTGAGCGTTGGTGAGTCCTCATGCTTTGAGGACGGATTTTCATTGTTCCTAGTTTCCTTATTGTATTTCAGTTTTGGACATGATGTATAAGCTAGGCCCAATTTCATTCTATTGTACTAGATGGTTATTGAGACAAGTGTTTTAGACTTCCGGTTTTCTTTTATAATACTATTGGACTTGAAATGTTGTCTTACCTCTTTTGTTCTATTTCTTATGTTATGAATGCTAAGTGGCTTGTATGGGGTCCCTCAGGGTCCTATAGGCCATGTTACATCTAGGGGGTGCCTCTGGGTTGTGACATTTTACATTTTTGGCCATTCTTTCAAGTTTTAGTTCATGCATTGCACAATTGCCTTCATAGCTGCAAATCATCAATATTTGATTTGAAAAGGACAACGTTAGGTATTATGGAAACCAATTATTGAGATAAATGAACCTTAAATGAGTGAAAATATACCATTCATCAACCCCTCAGAATTAGATCAATGAATATATTGATATTGAATTGTAGAGGTAGCAATGAGATGAAGTTTAGAAGAAACTTCCAAGCTATCTTTGACTAGCTTAGGCCACAACTTGTTGCTTTTATAGAAACAAAAATGCAAGACCGCGAAAACCTTCTGGACAAATTTCCCTTAAATAAAATGATTCAAGTTCATGCGAGGGGAAACAATGGCGGTCTAGGTTTCCTATAGGATGACTCTATCTTGGAGGAAGATTTTTGGAAACTAAAATCTAGAGTCAACAAGCTTAGTGAGGGTGACTCCAACACTAAGTTCTTCCATACAACAACTCTCAATCGAAGTAGAAGAAATAAAATTGTTACCTTCCAAATCCAAGAGGGTTCTTGGTTCTACGACCTAGTGGCCATCGAAGCCCAACAACGTTATAATCATTCAAGAAGTAATTACTCACTTCCAAGAAAGGAAAGGGAAACATGAAACTATGATAATCAAATTAGATCTGGAAAAAGTATTTGACAAGTAGAATTGAGTTTCACCAAGAAAACCATTTGATACAAATAAAAATGTGAGGCAAACATAAATATAAGGAAAATTTTGTTAAATGGAAACCACTATCAATAGAATTTGAACTAAACACAGAAGGATCATTCAATACAGAATCACAAAAATGAGGCATATGAGGATTTATTTGGGATATAGGGAATTGGATAGCTGGATTCATGGGGAATATATTCAAAGCTACAATAATCCAAACAAGCTATGTGGCCTATTACAGGGGCTAAAATTGCACTAGAAAACATGCTGATGCCATTACAAATTGATATAAATTTTAAGGAAATTACACATTATTTAAAAAATAATCATCCTGCTCCGTCTAACATATTAAATGACTGCAAGGCACTACTTTACCATCTAGGAAATCCCCCTAGCTAACGTAGATATCGAGAGGAGAACCAAGTGGCATATGCTCTAGCTAAGGAGGGGGTATCCTTCCTGATACTTAACCCATTTCTATTCCACCCTATAGAATGGCTCCAGCTGTGTTAAAAGAGCAGTTAAGAGATATTCTTGATAAGGGTTTCATCCGACCGAGTGTCTCACTTTAGGGCGCTCCAGTCTTATTCTTGATAAAGAAAGATGGTTGTCTTAGGATATGTATCAATTACTGTCAGTTGAACAAGGTCATCATAAAGAATAAGTATCCCCTTCTGAGAATTGATGACCTTTTTGACAAACTTCAGGGTGTCACTTGCTTCTCTAAGATAGACCTCAAATTTGGATATCATCAATTGAAAGCGAGAGAAAGTGACATCCCGAAGACAACATTCAACACCCGTTATGGTTATTATGAGTTCCTTGTTATGTTCTTTAGTTTGACTAACACTCCTATAACATTCACAGATCTCATGTACAGAGTATTTAAGCAGTATATGGATATGTTTGTTATTGTAATCATCGAGGACATCTTGATCTACTCGAGGAAAGAGGCTGATCATGCCAATTATCTCAGAATAGTCCTCAAGATTCTCAAAGATCAAGAGTTATATTCAAAGTTTTCTAAGTGTGAGTTCTGACTTAAATCTGTGGCGTTCTTAAGTAACATTGTGTCTGGCGAATGAATTCGAGTTGACACACAGAGAGTGAGGTAGTGCAAAATTGGCCCAGACCCACCTCCCCAATCGATATAAGGAGTTTCTTGGGGTTGGCGGGTTACTACAGAAGGTTCGTTGAGGGGTGTTCATCTCTTTCTTTTGCGTTGACTAAGTTGACTCAGAAAACAACTAAATTTCAATGGTCTAAAGCTCTTGAGTAAAGCTTTCAGGAATTGAAAACTCAGTTAACTAATACTCCAGTGTTGACCCTACCAGAGGGTACACAGGGTTTCATCATCTATTATGATGCCTCCAGAGTGGGGCTTGGTTGCGCGTTGATGCAGAAAGGTAAGGTTATAACTTATGCCTCTAGACAACTTAAGATTCACGAGAGGAACTACCCAACTCATGATCTCGAGTTGGCAGCAGTAGTTTTCCTCTCAAGATATGACGCCACTACCTCTATGGCGTTTATGTTGATGTGTTCACAGACCATGAGAGTCTTCAGTATATTTTCAGTCAAAAGGAGCTTAATATCAGACAAATGAGGAGGTTAGGGTTGCTCAAGGATTACGACATGAGAATCCTCTATCACCCAGGGAAGGCTAACGTTATTGCTGATACTTTGAGCAAGTTTTCCATAGGGAGACCTGCTCATGTTGAGGAAGTCAAGAAAGAATTGGCTAACGAAGTTCACAGACTTGCATGTTTGGGAGTTCGTTTGTTAGATTCCAATGAAGGTGGAATTGTTGTTATGAATGGGGCTGAATCATCATTGGTGTCAGAAGTGAAGGAGAAATAAGACAAAGCTCCCCTCTTACTTGAACTAAAGGCAAATGTTCACAAGCAGAAAGTGATGGCTTTGGAAATATGGGGAGATTGTGTGTTGAGATTTCAAGGTATATTATGTGTTCCAAAGGTGGATGAGCTCTGAGAAAGGATCATGGCAGAATCTCATAGTTCTAGATTTTTTATTCATCTAGGTTCCACAAAGATGTACCATGACTTAAGAGAAGTCTATTGGTGGAATGGTATGAAGAGGTGCATTGCAGATTTTTTTGCTAAGTCCCCAAATTGCCAGCAAGTTAAGGTAGAACACCAAAGGTCATGTGGTGTGGCTCAAAACATAGCTCTTGTGGAGTGGAACTGGGAGATAAATAATATGGACTTCATTATTGGCTTGCCACGATCTCGCAGGCAGCATGATTCGATTTGTGTAATTGTAGATCAAATGACTAAATTAGCCCATTTCTTACCGGTAAAGACTACCAATTCAGTAGAAAATTATGTGAGTTTATACATCCATGAGATAGTCCTACTTCATGGAGTCCGTTTGTCCATCATTTCAGATAGGGTGCACAATTTATCGCTCACGTTTGGAAGTCATTTAAGAAAGGTTTGGGTTTGAAGGTAAACCTTAGTACTGCTTTTTATCCTCAGACGGATTGTCAAGAACAGCACACTAATTCGACCTTAGAAGATATGTTCAGAGCATGTGTATTGGATTTCTAAGGGAATTGGGATGACCACTTTCCTCCTATAGAGTTTGCATACAATAACAACTATAACTCCAGTATTCATGTCACGACCCATGAGTACACCCTAGATGTAACATGGCATTTAGGACCCCTAGAGACCCCATACAAGCCACTTAGCATTCATAACATAGAAATAGAGCAATGGAAGTAAAACAACATTTCAAGTCCAATAGTTTTATAAAGAAAAATTGAAGTCTAAAACACTTGTCTCAATAGCGATCTAGTACAATAGAATGAAATTGGGCCTAGCCCATACATTATGTCCAAAACTGGAAATAAGAAAGAAAAATGAAACAATAAAACTTCGGCCTCGAAGAATGAGGACTCACTAAAGCTCGAGAACCTCGAAATCAACCACTAGCCACGAAACTGAGAAACCTGACTATCGGACCCTACATTTAGGGAAATGTAGGAAAGAGTATGCTTTATTACAAAACAATGTACCAAGTATGATAGTTATGCATAAAAAATTTAAATCATGCTAAATGAGGACATTTCATGACATGCAATTGACCAAGCTAAAACATGACATAAAAGGGTTAGAAAACATAAGTCATAAAATATGGTCAATGCAAGATAACATCATTAAAAACTTTGAACACATATGAGATACTTCTTGAAGTAACCTTAGTTCATTATTAATGTGGGAAGTAGCCTTAAACGACATAGAGACCATGTGAGACATAACATGATCCCCCGGTGTCTCCCACACCGGAAAGGAGATTGCTTCTAGAAAACCGACCTCTACTAACGGGAGAGCTTCCATCTCAATATCCTCTCGGTGCTAAGCATAAATCCCATGGAATAGTCATTTCTTACTTGTTCTTATTATCCATGGAAGGGCATGTCATATTTCCAATCCAAGCTAAGTCATTATCCATGGAAAGGTATCATTCAATAACCAATCCAAGCTAAGTTTAATTAGGATAGCTCTTAATCTTTGATTCGATTAGGTGAGAAGACCTTTCAACCTTAGAACCCTTTATTATGTGAGAAACCCTTTCACAATCATGATTTTATGTTTTTCATGAGAAATCCTTTCAACAACACAATAACAACATCATTATTGATACTTTACTCTCACATCATCCTTGAAACAATTGCATAGATTTCATAAGAACAGGCATAATTCCATAATTTACCTTTCAAGGAACAAAACCCACTTTCAATCATCAACATTTAGAAAACATGGGTTAGATATGGATTTCATAATATTTTCATGTAATTCTATCAATACATGCTAGATTTTATAAAATTCTTCCTCCATAATCAAAATCTCACATCATATGATCATAACTTGAAAACATGGGGATTACATGGGTTCATAGGGGAATCATCATAAAATCATACTATTTCATTAATTCATGCATAAGAAGTCATAATTCAATCATTTAAATCAATAATCAAGAGAACCCATGACAATTGAAGAAAACCCTAACTCAATTAGGGATTTCTAACTTTGAAATTAGAGGAATTTGGGAACTCCATGAATGGAAGGAATCCATGGATGAAAACTACCATAACTTACTATCAAAGCCCACAATTACTTGAGGAATGGAGACTTGACCTTGATCCTAGCTTGAACCCTTCCTTCTTCTTCTTCTTCAAGTTCTAGAGAGAGAAATATTTTAGAGAGGAAGAACCCAATTTCTTTTGGTGAGTTTGAGAGAATGGTTTCTATTGGGAAATTTGGGGGTTAAAATGCTTATATAGGGGTCTTAATGAAGGGTAAAACAATGTAGTATATAGATAAAATAATTATAAAAAGACCCAACTGCCCCTAGACTTTAACGGCTGACCCACCATCCACGGCTACGACGACGGACCGTGGTCAGGACGACGGGCCATCCTGTACGACCATCGTTCGTGGTCAGAAACTCCTCTTTGGGCCAGTGAACCACGGGCCCCCAACCACATACCGTAGTCTGACCAATGGTCCGTTGGTCAAGCCCTGGTCTTGCGCCTTTGAAGACTTTGTGGTGACCAGTCCACGAACCACACTTCGGTCTGTGGTCCTAGCCACGGGCCGTGGTTGGCACCTGCAACTTTCTAAAACTTGGCATATTGCCCTCTGTTGAATCGAGGGTGTTACAATATCTCCCTCTTGGTATCATTCATCCTCAAATGAGATTCAAACTTATATGAAAAGAGTAGGAGAAGAACTAACAACCAAACCATCAATGCAACTTCATCTAAATGCATATAACCAAGGAGAAATTATCGACTCCAAGCTAGGACGTATTAAAAACATCATAAGAGGGGTGAAACTAAATCTAACAGCCCATCATGAATGCAATATACATATTCTAGGAGGAAACATCAACTCCAAGCTAAAAACAACATACTCAAATGCATATATCCGAGGAGGAAATATCAACTCCAAACTAAAGACATACTCACAACATCATATCAAGTACTCTACATGTAATTCATATTCATGTGCACATAAACATGTAGAAATCAATCAAATTGATTCATTTTCTCAAAACTTAAACTTTTCATGCATAGTAAGGAAATCATGGAAACATATAAGACACATGACTCCAAAAGATAGAAAAAACCATGAGGGACTCTTTACCTCAAGCTAGAGTAGGAGTAGAAGGAAATAGATTAGGATATCAAGACATCATATCGGCCTCAGCCTCCGAAGTAGCACCCTCAACTGACTGATTCCTCCACAACACTTTCACGAAAGCTACTTTTTTATTTCTCAACTTCTTCAATTGTTGGTCTAAAATCTCAACCGGAACTTCTTCATAGGAGAAATTCTCCTTAAATTCCAAACCTTCTAGGGGAACTATGGATGTTGGATCACCAACACATTCTTCAACATAGAGACATGTAAAACTGGATGCACCGATGCCAACTCATTAGGAAAATCTAGTTCATAAGCAACCTTACCAACATGTCTCAAAATCTGATATGGGCCTACATAACGAGGACTAAGCTTCCCCTTCTTACCAAACGTCATTACACCCTTTATGGGTGAAATTTTCAAGTAAACCCAATAATGAACATCAAACTTAAGATCTCTTCTTTTTATATGACATATGATTTTTGCCAACTTTGAGCCATTTTCAACGTTTCTCTAATAAGTCGAACCTTCTCTACAACCTCATGTACCAACTCGGGACCTATTAGGGCAACTTCACCCACCTCCTACCATATAATGATTCAAATGGAGCCATATCAATACTCGAGTGATAACTATTGTTATAAACAAATTCAATCAATGGGAAATGGTCATCCCAATTACCCTTAAAATCAATCACACAAGCTCTCAACGTGTCTTCCAAAGTTTGGAAAGTACGCTCCACTTTCCCATCGGTTTGGGGATGAAAGGTTGTACTAAGCTTAACACGAGTACCAAGATCCTTTTAGAAAAACTTCCAAAACTGAGATGTGAATTGGGTACCACGATCGGAAATAATGGACAAAGGCACTCCATGCAACTTTACCATTTCCCTCAAGTAAATTTGGCATAGTCCTCAGCCAAATAGGAAACCTTGACTAAAGGAAATGAGTCGATTTCGTCATCCAATCTACTATAACCCAGATAGAGTCATGTTGTTGCCGGGTGCGAGGCAAACCAACAATAAAGTCTATGTTCAAATCTTCCCACTTCCAAGTAGGAATGCTAATGTCTTGGGATAAACCTCCCGGTTTCTGATGCTCAACTTTTACTTGTTGACAATTAGGACATTTAGTCACAAATTCTGAAATATCCTTCTTCATCCCATTCCACCAATAGACTTCCCATAAATCACGATACATCTTGGTGTCTCCCGGGTGAATAGAATACTGCAAACTATGGGCTTCTGCAAGATCTGTTCCCTCAAATAATAAACATTTGGAACACATAATCGACCTTGATATCTAAGTACCCCATCTCCCCCTTAGGAGAAAGCCTCAACGGATTTCTTAAGCACCGTATCTTTTAAGTAAACCAAAATTCAATCAAGACCTTGCTTGGTTTTCACATCCGCCACTAAAGACGATTCTGAACCATAACACCACCCTTGGTAGAGTCCACTAACCAAACACCCAATCGGTCCAATCTATGAACATATCGAGCCAACTCTTTATTTTCTTCTTCAATATGAGCAACACTACCCATCGATAACTGACTAAGTGCATCCACCACCACATTTGTCTTTTTGGGGTGATAGAGAACACTCATGTCATAATCTTTCAATAACTCAAGCAACCTTTATGGGTAGGATATTTCTTCTCATGAGTCTTATGTTGCCTTGAGGCATAGGAAATAACTTTTCCATTTTGCGTAAGCACACACCCTAGCCCAATTCTAGAGGCATCACAATAAACCACAAAACCATCCATCCCTTCTGATAAAGTCAACACCAGAGCGAAAGTAAGTCTATCTTTTAACTCTTGGAAACTCTTCTCATATTCTTCAAATGATATGAACTTAGCCTTTTGTTAGTCAAAGCCGTCAAAGGAAAGGCAATTAAAGAGAAACCCTCACAAACCTTCTGTAGTAACCGGCTAAACCCAAGAAACTTCTAATATCCGAAGGAATCCGTCTTCTTGGGATCAACCTCAATACCCTTACTTGAACCAATATGGTCAAGTAAAGCTACAGATCTTAGCCAAAACTCACATTTGCTAATTTGGCAAAGAGTTGTTGGTCCTTGAGAATTTGCAATACAATGCTCAAATGATCAATATGCTTATTCTCACTTCTGGAATAGATTAATATATCATCAACGAACACAATCACAAACATGTCAAGGTATTTTCTAAACACTCTATTCATTAAATCCATAAACTCTGTCGGATCATTAGCCAGCCCAAATGACATTACCAAAAACTCATAATGACCATACTAAGTTCGGAAAGCCATTTTTCAAATATCATCTTATTTCACTCTCAATTGGTAATAACCTGACCTAAGATCAATCTTAGAGAAATAACTTGCTCCTTCAAGTTGGTCAAACAAATCATATATTCTTGGAAGAGGATGCTTATTCTTAATAGTCACCTTGTTCAACTGATGGTAGTCAATATACATGCGATAGAACCATCTTTCTTATTAACAAACAAAGTTGGAGCACCCCATGGAGAGATACTTAGTTGGATGAAACCCTTATCCAAAAAATCCTTCAATTGTTCTTTCAACTCCTTAAGTTCTACCGGAGCCATACGGTACGGAGAAATAGAAATAGGTTGCCTATCTAGGAGAAGGTCAATACCGAGGTCTATTTCTCTTTCAGGAGGAATACCGGATAAATCATCTAGGAACACTTCCAGAAACTCCTTAAAAATGGGGACCGACTCAAGAGTAGGGGTTTCAAAATCCACATCCCTTACCCTAACTAGTTGGTAAATGTAACCCTTAGAAATTATCTTTCTAGCTTTAAGACAAGAGACAAATTGACCCTTAGGCATAGAATTTCCCCCCTTCCACTCTAGGATATGCTCATTTGGGAACTGAAACTTGACTACACAAATTCTACAATCGATAAAAGCATAACATGAGTGCAGTCAGTCCATACCTACTACTACAAAAATGAACTTTAATGACAATTGTTTTGCGACAATCAGTTAATTGCCACTAATGTATACATGCAGGCAAAATATCAACGACTAATGTATAATGGCCAACAATAAGCACATTTTTAGTAGAAATTCTAAAGAATAGCCGTAGAAGAGCCTATTTTTTACTAAAAATAAAACTCCCGCATTTCTTAAGATTATTTCCCCTCCTGCCTCTCTCCAAATTCTGGAGAAAAAATCTTTCTTGAACTTTGAGGTAAACATTTACTAACCTAAAAATCTCTCCTACACAAATAAGGAAAATATTACTAAAAAGATCTCCCAGCAAATAAGGATTCCCCAACCTAATTCATCAGATTATTATGCACATAAGTCACATATATCTCTCCCAACAACGACATCCAACAACATATATTTTTCTCACGATAGCGAAGTCCAACAACAACAATCTTTTCAGAAGTTTCCAGGTATGTAGATCGTTGTTCTAAACTCCTTTGTTTCTATGATGTTCTATTTTCTTTATTGCTCTGCATATTTAAGCATTAATTGGAAGGACATAGAAAATAAACGTGAAGAATTAATAAGTTTCAGACGTTAATTGTGATTGCCAAGTTATTTGATTCGTAAAAGTATGTTTTTTTGTGTTCGTGATTTCTGGCTGTTTTGACTACGAGTTAAGATCTGTTCTTTGAAATTATCAAGTTTAGCGATTATATAGACTCCCTATTTTGACTCCATGAGCTTTATGTTATTTAGGTTCATGTTAAATACTTGAAATCACTACTAGTTTTTCAAAACAAAGAGAACTGTTTTGTAGATGTGAACTGTTCAAACCAGAGATTATAAATTCTTGAAACATCAACCATAAGAAGCTTATTTTAAGTAGATGTGAACTGTTCAGTTAGTACTTGTAATGCCAAAACCAGTGTTTACTTCTCTTGAACTGTCGCATCTCTATATTTATCAATTAAAGCTTTCTTCAATGTCTCTCAGTTATAAACATGTTATAAATATCAAATTTGTAGATGCTTTGATCATATTTTGTTTTTAATCTGGCCTTCATGTTTGACATTTAAGAGTTCGTAATCTCGAATGCCATAACTAATGTGTCTCACGAGTAAAAGTGTTATCAGGCTTTTTATTTTCATATATAACTGGGTAGCAACTAAAATTCGATCAATTTGTTGTTGTCCAGTTGCATCGACTAAAGCTCGAGCAAGAGTTTGTAATGACGACTAGTTCTATTATTACTGATCCATGTCTCTTTGTATTGAAAATCTGTTCGGATGGTGAATTTGCAATTTATTTTGACATGTTATTGGTAAGATTGTGAGTTCACTCTCTTTGACAGATTGTTGGACATACTTGCAAATTAATAAGGACACTAAATCAGTTGCAATTCTTTTTATCGAGATGGTAACAACTTTTTATTGATCGATAGACTTGACAAAAATTCTAGCTTCCTCACAATCCCTATGTGACTTTTAAACTTGAAGAACATTAAAACTTCACCCGTAGAACCTCTTTTATTAGAAATTAGTTACATCGACTAAAACTCAAGCTTGTATATAGAAACTTCTAAGTTAGCTGATTTTCCTTTCATCTCCTTTTGAGATTCTCTTCTTGATCAATATTCTCCCCTCGGAATAACTTGTAAGTTTTCCACATAATGTCTCATAATTTAGAGTCGAGCAATTTAGGTTTTATCAACTAATTTGCAGTATGTTCAAGGACATAACCTTAGGGTATCTCTTTCAAATGAGAGAAACCTCTAATCACGAGTCGTTTAAGGACAGGAAAATTGTCATTTGTAGCTTTCGAGTACTTGAGATCATTACCTTGAATTAGCTAAAACTTTAATTGAGTAAATCCCGTAATAAATGGATACCATTCTTTGCCACAACAAGCTTTATACATGAGCTTTAGCACCTCAAGGTTAGGCAACTCAGCTATGATGTCCAAGTAGGACCAACTTCTATAAGTTTCTTTCAACCTCAACTTCTTGAGCTGTTGGAATGTATGCTCCCACTAGTGATCTCCGGACCAGGTCCCTCGATAGAATAACAATGTAGAGGTAAAAGTGCGGACAATAAATAGCACAAAATAAATCAAGCACACGAGTTTTACGTGGAAAACTCCTTGCTCTAGGTAGTAAAACCACGACCTGTCACACAGGACTTTTCGAACTGTTTTCACTAATCTTCTCGAAGCAAAATTAAAAACCAGTTTTCAACCACACATAGAGATTAACCTCCTAAACTCTAAAATAAGTAATACAACTATTACGAAAATGAGCCTAAGTAATGCCTACATTGCCTACTATACTTATCCTGACTGATTAATATAGACTTTTACAGTAAGACACAAAGTTACCCCTAACTATGTTCTTACAAAGATTCACACCAGTTTTGAAACATTTCTAACACAAGAGAAATGAATCCTACAAGTAAAGCTCAAATACAAACAATAAAGAACGACAACAGATACGAAAAGCTCTCCTTTAGTTGATCAGGTCGTTGATGTATGTGTTCTTGTGCTTGAGTTCTTCCTCAAAGATGGCTTTGTCTTTTTAAGCTTGTGAATTTAGTTTGCCAAATCTTGAGTTGTGTTTTTGGAGCAGAGACTATATAAAATCAACACAAACTCCTTGGGACCGCCCATTGGTTGATAGAATGTTGTTCAGAAAAGTTGTGCACCTACCACATCAGAGGTGGCAACTTTTCTGACAAGCTATCTTGTCGCCTTTTCATATACAAAATCTTGCAGGGACCAGGTCCCTTGAAAAGTTCTTTGTGAGTTCTTGAAAGACAGGCTGGCTCTCTTCCTTTTTGAATGAATGAATGTAATACATTGTTTGTCATGTTGAAAATATCAACCATAAAGAGTTATTAACCGTTGGACAAACAACCTCGTCTATTCTGATTAGTGTAGTACGTTGACACCTCACCAACTTCTGACACGACAGCTTTACAGTTTACCCCATTATAGATCTGAACGAGAGAACTCAGCCAGGGACTAGGTCCCTACATTTGTGAGGCACTGAACTAGACAGTCTCGTCCGCTCTTCCTGTTGGTGCAGTACACTGCGTTTTTCACCTACCACCTGACTTGACAACTTTACAGTTGTACCCCATTTGAATCTGGACGAGAGCACTCTGCCAGGGACCAGGTCCCTGCATTTGTGAGGATCATCAAAACACCTAGAATAAAACATTTTCCCCATTTTTGATGATTAAACACAAATATTCCTCACACTGAGTTTATTCTATCATTTCACTGTCATCAGTCCCAATAACAAGGATCTGGTTTCTTATTAGATCTCTAAGTTTGCTAAGTCATCAAAAGTTAACATTAGCTCCAGAATAACATTTCCCCCATTTTTGATGATAATAGACTTATTCACCAGTTCCCCCTATCAACAAGAACTCTTTAGGTAACTGGAATTTCATCATCCCCGAAGTTTGTCAAATCATCAAAACATCAAAATAGCATTTTCCCCCTTTTTGATGATGACAAACAACTTATTCCCCCTATCGGCATGACCATGTCCTCTTCAAATATCTAGCATTCATTCCCCCTATCGGCATGACCATGTCTTCTTCAAGTAGCCAGCATTGATTCCCCCTATTGGCATGGTCATGTCCTTTTCAAGTAGCTCTTCAAGTAGCTAAATCATTGATCTCATACCTTAGTAATTTTCCCCCTTTTGACATCATAAAAAAAGGGTTAAAGTAGTAAACTAAGTTACAGAAATGCAGTTCAAGCAAATTCATGGCCACTTGGGCAACACTGAGCATGAGTAAAAATGCATAAAGTAATGAGACAAGTCAGTAGAAAAAGAAGGGGCCTGCTCCACCATCTGCTAGTGAACCTACACCTAGGAACAAAGGTGAGTACAATGGTCCGAATTCCAGAGTTAAGTCTGCCTATTTTCAAGGTAGTGTGGCACAAGGGGGTAGTAAGCCTCTTGCCTGTGCCAAGTGTGGTAGGAACCACCCAAGTATTTGTCGTGAGGGCTCCACTGGTTGTTTCAACTGTGGTCAGAGTGGGCATTTCATGCGAGAGTGTCCAAAGAACAAACAGTGTAATGGGGGCAATAGAGTCCAGTCTTCTTCTGTTGCTCCACCAGATAGGGCAGCACCTAGAGGAGCTACTTCTAGTATTGGCAGAGAAGCAAACTGCCTCTATGCAATCGCTAGTTGCCAAGAGCAAGAGGATTCGCCAAATGTTGTCACTCGTATGATCCAAGTCTTTGACTTTACTGTTTATGATTTGCTAGACCCAGGAGTGAGTTTGTCTTTTGTACCTCCTTATGTTGCTATGAACTTTGATGTTATTCCTGAGCAACTTAGTGAACTATTCAGCGTTTCTACACCTGTTGGTGAGTCTATTCTAGCAGAGAGAGTCTATCATGATTGTTTTGTTTCTGTCAATTGCAAGAGTACAATGGCTGATTTAATTGAGTTAGACATGACAGAATTTGATGTCATTCATGGTATGGACTGGCTTCATGCCTGTTATGCTTCAGTTGAATGTAGAACTCGCGTAGTCAAGTTCAGTTTCCAAATGAGCCAATCTTAGAGTGGAAAAGCACTTCAGCAGTGACTAAGGGTCGTTTCATTTCGTACCTTAAGGAAAGAAAGTTAGTTTCTAAGGGTTGTATCTATCACTTAGTCCGAGTTAATGACTCAAGTGCTGAGGTACCTCCTATTCAGTCAGTTCCAGTAGTAAAAGACTTTCCAGAAGTCTTTCCAGATGACCTTCCGGAGTCCCTCCTGAGAGAGAAATAGACTTCGATATAGATCTTCTTCCAGATACTCGTCCGATATCTATTCCGCCATATAGAATGGCACCAGCAGAGTTGAAACAGCTTAAGGAGCAGTTAAAAGATCTCTTAGATAAGGGCTTTATTCAACCAAGTGTCTCACCTTGGGGTGCTCCGGTCTTATTTGTGAGAAATAAATATGGTTCCATTAGGATGTGTATAGATTGCCACCGTTAGTTGAATAAGATTACCATCAAGAATAAGTATCCTCTCCCGATAATTGATGATCTTTTCGATCAGCTTTAGGTGCTTCCTGTTCCTCAAAAATTGACCTCAGATCGGGTTATCATTAGTTAATAGTGAGGGAATGTGATATTCCCAGGACAGCATTCAGGACCCGTTATGGTCAGTATGAGTTTTTGGTCATGTAATTTGGTTTGACCAATGCACCAGCAGTGTTCATGGACCTTATGAACAGAGTCTTCAAACCTTATTTAGATATGTTTGTTATCGTCTTCATTGATAACATACTAATCTATTCAAGGAATGAAGAAGATCGTGCTAGTCATCTCAGAATAGTTCTTCAAACTTTGAAAGATAAGGAGTTGTATGCTAAGTTTTCCAAGTGCAAATTTTGTCTTGAGTATGTGGCATTCTTAGACCATATTGTGTCTGGAGAAGAAATTAGAGTTGACACTCAGAAGATAGAGGCAGTGCATAACTGGCCTAGACCCATATCTCCAACAGATATTAGGAGTTTCTTGGGGTTGGCTGGCTATTATAGAAGGTTTGTAGAGGGGGTTCTCATCCATTTCATCACCTTTGACGAAGTTGACTCAGAAAATAGTGAAATTTCAATAGTCTGAAGCTTGTGAGAAAAGCTTTGAGGAATTGAAGAAGAGGTTGACTACTGCCCCAGTTTTGACCCTACCAGAAGGTACTCAAGGTTTTGTGGTGTATTGTGATGCATCTAGAGTTGGTTTGGGTTGTGTGTTGATGCAGAATGGCAAAGTTATAGCTTATGCCTCCAGACAGTTAAAAGTTCACGAGAAGAACTACCCAACACATGATTTAGAATTGGATGTCGTAGTAATTGCTTTGAAAATGTGGCGCCGTTATCTTTATGGTGTGCATGTGGATGTGTTCACCGATCATAAGAGTCTTTAGTATGTTCTTAGTCAGATAGAGCTTAATCTAGACGAATGAGGTGGTTAGAATTACTCAGGGATTATAGCATGAATATTCTTTATTACCCAAGTAAGACTAATGTTGTTGTTGATGCCTTAAGCAGTTTGTCTGTGGGTAGTACCACCTATTTTGAGTAAGATAAGGAAGAGTTAGCAAATAAGGTGCATAGACTTGCACGATTATGAGTTCGACTAATGGATCCCATAGAAGGTGGAGTGGTGGTGATGAATGAGACTGAATCATCATTTGTGTCAAAAGTAAAAGGAAAGCAAGATCAAGATCCCTTATTGCTTGAATTAAAAGGCAAGTGTTCATAAGCAAAAAGTGATGGCTTTTGAACAAGGGGGACAGAGTGTTTTGAGGTATCAAGGTTGATTGTGTGATTGGATATACTTGAAAGTTCCACCCATGAAGGGTATTATGAGGTTTGGTAAGAAGGGGAAACTTAGCCCCCAGTATGTTGGTCCTTACAGAATTTCCAAAAGAATGGACAATGTAGTTATGAGTTGGAGTTACCACAAGAGTTAACATCGGTTCATTCGGTATTCCATGTCTCCATGATTGGAGGAGTGAATGGGAGATCCTTCACTTATCATACGACCGAAGATATTGGTCTCAAGGATAGCTTATCTTATGAGGAGATTCATGTTCAGATTCTAGATTGCCAAGTTCACAAGTTGAGGACTAAGGAAGTAGCATCAGTCAAGGTTCTTTAGAGGAAACAATTTGTTGAGGAAGCTACTCGGGAAGCTGAAAAGGATATAAAGAAGAGATATCCACATCTCTTTGAATCTGGAGAAAGTGCAGACCAAGGTACTAATTCTCTTCTTAGTACTCTTTAAGTTATGAGTGAGCATGTTGTTTGTTTGCATTTGCTTGTTGGTTGTTTGAACTTGATGTTACACCCTTAGCCTAGTAAGAGTAATCTCATTCGAGGACGAATGTTCCCAAGGGGGAGATATTGTAACATCTCGCAACTTGAAATAGCTAGAAAGAAGCTAAGTACTTGAAATAATCATTTTTGAAAAGTACAAGGAAATCTGGAAATTTTTAAGTTAATGTTGAGATTTTGGTCAACTTCAATCGACCATAACTCCTAGCTCAGGATGATTTAGGTGTAGTTCCAGATATGGTTGGAAAGTTCTTGGATTTATCTTTCCAACGCCGCTGAGTTTGCAAAGGACGATCAATTTTTGTTGTGGATTTGCCAAGAAGTTGATCCTACAAGGTATGTGAGTCTCTCATAGCAATGAGTTCATTCACCCACGAACCAAACATGTTTAGTTTCAGCGCAATTCTTCCTAAAAGAGTTTGAAAGTTGATGTTCTTGACATGAATTCTTGAATTTGAATGTTATTCTTGAATTGGGTTGAATTGTGGAGTTTCCGAGATCTTTACGTTGTGTTTTAGAGTTACTTTGAGTTAGGTTCTTGAGTACGTACGCTGGGTATCGGGATCTAAAACGAACTTGAGGAAGATGATCGAATTTAGGTGGTTTGAGGCTGAAAAATGTAGAAGGAAAAAGTCGAGTAAGGTTCATGAAACAAGTCCGCGTCGCGGACTTATTCCCCCTGTGAACAAAAATCTACTCTGCGTCGCGAAGAGGACGAGGACTCCTCTGTCTCAAATTTTAATTTCGCGAGTAATTATTTAAAACACCTCCGCATCACAGACTTGTTCCAAGACGGTGACTTCGTAACTTTTCTCAAGTTTAACTATCCGAAATCATTCCTAAACACCATGAGGTCTTTCCAAACACAAATCATAATCCTTGAATCCATAATTCAATTCAAGGATCAGTTAAGAGTCAATTCAAGCAAGAGTTAGAATCAAAGTCAAGAGTCAAGTAAGAGAAGTTCATTTCAAGTTTTCATAAGTCTTTTACAAACGTTTTAACTTTGTTTTAAGATTTAAGTTTGAAGTTAAGCAAAGAGAAAAAGGTAAAGTTTAAAGTTCATTTCTTCAAAAGTATATGGGGACTACGTATTCCCAAAGAGATTTAAAATGTTTTGCACATTTAAATAAGAACGGAAACTAAGATTTCCAAAGAACCTTCGGGCTAGATTTCAGAAAAGAGTAATAGCTTTCTAAATGAAGGAAGCAGGGAAACTGAGATTTCCAAGATAGCCTTTGAGCTAAGTTTTTGAGCACTAATCTCAAATCATAGAGGAATTATGTCTTCTTTTTTTTTACATAAAGAGCTAGTATATTTTTGGGAGTAGTATTGAGCACTGATGGGGAAGAGTTCATACAACTATTAGCCCCCTTAAACCATGTAGCCATTATGGGTAGAAAAGGGTCATACTTTTTAGATGAACCCCTTTTCGAAATAGACTAGTGGATCCATTAGGTAGTTCAGGTCTTATACCTTTGGCTGGGTATAAGACGCGCTGCCAGTGTTAGGAAGATCGATGTCTCATCACTATAGCTCTTAAGTGATGGTTGTCGGTTAGAGAAACTCCCACATAAGTTATTGTATTTTTTTATATACATTAGTTCATTGTATTTCTAAATACATTTCAGAGTTATTTGTGTCATGCATACACACAGAGTTGATATCATGTTTTTAAACAATTTTTTTTTGTATTGCACTTGCTTTTGAACTGCTTTATATTAAAATGAGTTCTGTCATGTTGAGTTGAGTTGAGCCAGGTAAGTTCTTCAGTTTCTCTCAGATTCTTTCAAACCTATGTTATTTTAGCATTCCAACTCGCATACTCGTACATTCAATGTACTGATGCCAGTTGGCTTGCATCGTATTATGATGCAGACACAGGTAACTAGGATCGGCATTCCGACGCATTGTTGATCTAGTGAGCAGTCCAGAGTCTGTTGGTGAGCCTCCTTGCTTTCCGGAGGATCCATTTCATTGCTTTCTAGTTTAGTGAATTAGGATGTTGTGGGGTCTGTCCCAACATCCATCTCAGTTGTTATTAGAGGCTTCATAGACAGTCAGATGTTAGTCCTTTGAGTCTGTTCAATATCATTTCTTATTGTTAAGACTTGGGTTGCCACTTTTGGCCAAGTTGAATGTTTAGCTTTTAACATTCTCAGTTATCTTATGATTTAGTTCAGTTAAGTGTTATTGATCAATAAGTATGAATATTGTCTTCCGCTGAGTAAGTAAGCTAGGCCAAGGGTTCGTTTTTGGCCAGCAATGGTCTTCGAATGCCAGTCTCGCCCAAGGTGTAGGCTCGGGGCTTGACAAGAAAAGAGGGTTTTAAAAAATTTTGATTTTGGAAGGGGATTTAAAAATAAATATAGAGTATAAAGGAAATGAAAGGGTGTATTATGTGACAGAAAGTGTCATTTTGGTATTCAAAAGATGGGACAATGGTGAGATTCTTGAATGGCAGACATGTAGCAATTCCAATAGTTCTCATGCATAATTCAAATTGCAATGTTAAGAGTGCTAACCTTCGAGAACGGACCAGGTCCCTCTCTGTAGTTTGAATGTGATTGTCGAGATCTGTCCTGACCTTCCATTTCCTTCAGCCTCTTTTCCCTGTGTGTATACCTACAAAAGGTATGAAACCGAACTTGCTAAAACATACATAACTGAAAAACAAGGATACCTGCTCCCTTTGCATAGTCATGAGATAGTTGATTGCTTCATGCAGGATCCATTCAAGAAAGTTTTAGCATTTCCACCATCAATTTGATTGTGTCAGCCAGATTTTTAAGAGCTTCAGGCTGTTGCTGCTTGATCCACAAGAATTGAGCACATCAAGCTGCACTTGCATCATTCTCTACCTCAGTTGTTGAAAGAGCAACTGAATCTTGCCTTTTAGTTCCCCATGAGTGAGAGTTCAACCTTTAACATAAGTCACTCCTAGGGTACTCTTTTCATCAACTCGATACCCAGCATAATCAACATCACATGTTCCTCTAAATAGAAAAATCTTCTGATGGATAGAATAGGACCAGGTCCCTGTTTTCTTCAAGTGTCTTCATATTCTCTTAGCAGCCCTCAAATGTGATTCCTTTGTTAAAGAATGAAGTCTATGAGCCAGGTTCATCAGCATCCAGCTTCAAGTTAGTGCCCATGAGAGTATGAACTGTCTAGGCATCCATAACATGAAATTTTTTCAGCAGCTTTTCTGAAATGGTACCAGGTCCCTGTCTTTGATCACACATCAATTGCCGTGAACGTTGTGCTATCTTCTTCTCTATAGCTAAGCTCCTATGAGAGTATACAATTGGTCCTTGCTTAAGGCTTCAGTGAATATGTCAGCCACTTGATCTTCCATTTTACAAAACTTCATGATGACATTACCTCTCGTTATCATTGTCTTTGACTTCAACTAAGTTAACCCATTTGAGCAGCTGATTGATGTACTTTTCTTGAAACCTGAGGGTACCTTTAGAGGTTTGCTTGATCTACAGCTCCAAGAAGAAATTTCATTCTTCCATTATGCTCACTTCAAAACTCACTATTCATGAGTGCAACAAACTCTTCACACAACACCTCAAAGGTTGCTTCAAAGATGACATCATCAATATGTACTTGAATAATCATTAATTCCTTTCCTTGTGATTTCAAAAAAAAGGTTTTGTCAGTTTTACCTCTTTTGAAGCATTTGTTGAAGAGGAATTTGGACAACCCATCAGCTTGTTAGGGGATTGAGTGTCATACTTTGCATCTTTCAAACTGAGCTTGATCAGCTTTTTCATTCTCACCTTCAGAATTCACAATATAAGTTTGAACTGCATCATCTTTGTTCAATACTGTCTATAGGACCGGGTCCCTCATCAGGTTCATCATCTGCATCAGCTTCCTTGAGATTGCTAGTTTCATGAAGAGAATGTTCTTCAGCAAGCTCACTATTTTGTCCGTCTCTTTGAATCTGAAGCAACCCTTCCATCTCAGGATCTTCTTTCTTCTGCAACTTCTTAATTCTTTCCGACTCATCAAAAATCACATGAACATGTTTTTCAATGCACACATTTTTATACACCGGATAAGCCTTGATAGAGGAGGAATATCCCACAAATACTCTTTCAACATCGTTGAGATTAAGCTTCTCAATATCATCATTTTGGTCACAGAAAAAGTAACATTCACCACTTCAGCCCGAAGGTTCTTTGAAAGATTGAAAACCTACATATTCCATCTAAAGAGTGGTCTGATCTGCTTCTCTTTAACACCATCGTCACAACCTTTATCATCTGCAAATTTCATTTTGTGTAGACTGAGGACCAGGTCCCTTGACACAAGTTTGTGCAGCATAGAAACACTCACATAAGCACGTCTCTTGTGTCATACCTGAGCATTCTCATCTTGAGCACTAAGGCAAGTGAGACTTTTATTATAAGCAGTGTTCAGATCAATAGCACACATGTTCTTGCATCTCTTTTCTATCAAGATCATCATCTGAGAGAGCAAGTTTGTGACAACACATTTATGTTATAAGACCTTAGCTTCATTTGTTCATCAAAAGTCTGTGGAACACTTGGAGGATTGTACTTCAACCATTGACTTAGTACACATCCTTAATGGTATGTTCTACAAACTTCCCAATCATGCATATACCAACAGTATACCCCCTTTTTATTGTCAAATAAGACACCTCTACCTTGAAGTGCTTTAAGAGAGAGAGAGAGGAAGTTTTCAGTTTTCCCAAGCACGTGCTTTGAGCATCCTCTATTCATGAATCAAGACTGACTGTTACTAGTTCCTCTCACTTGCATACCATATCACTTGTTAGCCTTGAGTGGGTTCCCAAATTCTATCAAGAGGCTTAATGAGAAACCTTCAAGTCTATGGAGGCAAGGTATTTTTACTGAAACGATACCTGGGACCAGGTCCTTTCTTCTTTTAAGATTCAAGAAACCTTGTTTGGTTTTCTTTGGTCTTTCTCATGGATTCATAATTTCTCTTTAGGTGACCATTTTCCCCACAATGAGTACATAATAGATTATCATATACTGATACATACTTTCTATGAGGGTTGTAGGGAGGTTCTACCTTTCTGCACCCTAAACCCTTACCACTATTGAATTTTTTATTTGCCAAGTTAGAAAGAATATTTGAAGAATCAGTCCATTTCAAAGATTGATTTAGCTCTTCTTTAACTTGACTTGAGTGCATTACTAGCTGTGAGTTTCTTTTAAGGACGGCAACTAGTTTGGACTCAGAAATTTTTAGGCTCTCCTCTATATCAAGCTCAAAGCTACTGAGTTTCCTTTTTCAATTCTCAGAGGTTTCTGGTTCTTCCTTATGTTGACAACCCCCAGTCTTCATAATACTCAATCTAACATTCATTTCAGACATCTGAGATATAATGGCTGATTTTTCATCTTGACAAAGATCCAGATTTTCACTTAAGACTATTTCTTCATTCGTAAATCATCAACAGAGTCGATTAGCACAATGTCAAGTTTTCTCAAACCTTTAATGGACAGGGTGTCTATGTCACCCTTAAGATCAATACCTCATTCTTGTCATCTTTATCGTCAGTCTTTGCCATCAATGAGAAGATGGAGTTGAATATGTCCTCATCATCCTTAATTGCCATTATAGAGACATCTTCATAGGGTTCTCCCTCTTCAAAATCACTAGACGCGTTTCCTCGTACTGCAAAGGCTTTCTTCACCACATGATCAACATTAGCCTTTCTCTTAGCATGGTCAGGGACCTGGTCCCTTCGCCTTTCTTTGAAGTCTTGAAATTCATGCTTATGACTCTAACAAACTTTTATAAAGTTGCCTGGCATTCCACACTTATGACAGAGGTCGTTTGCATTTTCTGTTCTGTTGGAGTTTCCATTTTCTTGAAACCGTCCATGTTTTTTGACTATTGTTTGGAACCTTTCAGTCAAATAACTCATCTCTTTTTGTCTTCAGAATCATCATTTTGAGATACCTTTAGTGCTACTGACTCATCCTTCTTTCTATCTGTTTCATCATACTTTCTTCTACACTTGGGAACCTCCTGAGTTAGATCTCTTTCCTTCACTTTTTGGTAGGAATGTAAGGACCATCAAGAACCAAGTCCCACAACTCCCTGTCTTTTGCCATAATATAATCATGCACTCTGGTCTTCCACCACCGGTAGCACTTGCCGTTGAAACGAGGAGGATATGTGGTAGATTTACCTTCTTCTAGACTTGGTGAGGCCACCATTCCTTCGGGATCTATTCTCTAGGTGTTAACCAGATAAAGAATCCAATGCTTTAATACCAAATGTTGGAATGTATGCGCCCACCACTGATCTCGGGACCAGGTCCCTCGATAGAATAACAGTGCAAAGGTAAAAGTGCAGAAAATAAATAGCACAAAATAAATCAGGCACACGAGTTTTATGTCGAAAACTCCTTGCTCAAGGGAGTAAAACCATGACCTGTCACACAGTACTTTTCAAATTGTTTTCACTAATCTTCTCAAAGCAAAAGTAAAAACCAGTTTACAACCACACATAGAGATTAACCTCTTTATCTCTAAAATAAGTAATACAACTATTACTTAAATAAGCCTAAGCAATGCCTGAATTGCCCATTATAATAATCCTGACTGATTAATATAGACTTTTACAGTAAGACACAAAGTTACCCGTAACTATGTTCTTACAAAGATTCACACCAATTTTGAAACGTTTCTAACACAAGTGAAACGAATCCTACAAGTTAAGCTCAAATACAAACAATAAAGAATGACATTAGTTACGAAAAGCTCTCCTTCAGTTGATCAGGTCCTTGTTGTATGTGTTCTTGTGCTTGAGTTCTTCCTTGAAGATGGCTTTGTCTTTTTAAGCTTGTGAATTTAGTTTGCCAAATCTTGAGTTGTGTTTTCGGAGGAGAGACTATATAAAATCAACACAAACTCCTTGGGACCGCCCATTGGTTGAGAGCCTGTTGTACAGAAAAGTTGTGCACCTACCACATCAGAGGTGACAGCTTTTCTGACAGGCTGTCTTGTCACCTTTATATACACGAAATCCTGCAGGGACCAGGTCTCTTGAAAAGTTCTTTGTGAGTTCTTGAAAGGCTGGCTGGTTCTCTTCCTTTTTGAATGAATGAACGTAATATGTTATTTGTCATGTTGAAAATATCAACCATAAAGATTTATTAACTGTTGGACAAACAACCTCGTCCATTTTGATTGGTGTAGTACGCTGACGCCTCACCAACTTCTGACACGACAGCTTTACAGTTGTACCCCATTAAAGATCTGGACAAGAGAACTCAGTCAAGGACCATGTCCCTACATTTGTGAAACACTGAACTAGACAGTCTCGTCCGCTCTTCCTGTTGGTGCAATACACTGCGTTTTTCACCTACCACCTGACATGACAACTTTACAGTTGTACCCCATTTGAATCTGGATGAGAGTACTATGCCAGAGACCAGGTCCCTGCATTTGTGAGGATCATGACAACACCTAGAATATAACATTTTCCCCCTTTTTGATGATTGCACACAAATTTTCCTCACACTGAGTTTATTCATTCATTTCACTGTCATCAGCCCCAATAACAAAGATCTGGTTCCTTGTTAGATCTCTAAGTTTGTTAAATCATCAAAACTTAACATAGCTCCAAAATAACATGAGCGTTCCTGGTAAAGCTTTTGTACTTGGACAAGCTCCTTTTAAACTCAATGTTTCAAGTTGATACAAATTGTCAAG
>JAJONQ010019164.1:0-20925 GCA_036250385.1 Solanum microdontum
TTTTTTATTTGTTAAAAAAAAAAAAAAAAAACAGAAAAAAAATTCTTCTATGATTAATGAATTGCATTATTCGAGGGATCACAAAGAAAAATAAAATAGGTTAAATTACACTAAATAAGTCAATTCAAACAGGTATTTAATATTTATTTTTAGTGTTAGATTTCTTTAATGTAGATTTGATTTGTTTAAGTAATTAATTAAGGGAAACGGATCGAGAGAAATTTTACGAATACTTGATAAGATTATAACCCTTAAATATAAGAGATTATTTGAGATTTATATATTTATTTATCATATGTCATGTTTAATGTATTTGTTAGATTTCGACACGTATCCTAGTAAAATAGTACCCCTAGAATTATTCGAAACCAAAAGAAGTAGGAACAGCTAACCTATTTTCTAAATGAAATCTTTATACTTTTTTAATTATATATTGTGGAGAACAACAAATTTGTACCTATTTATCAACAAATTTTATTTTTTCCCCAAGATTTATATTTTGTGGGATGTTGATGTAAGAGCAGACAGCCAAAAACGTCCTTCTCCCCCACGTTTGTTAGGATGGTTAGGGCAATAGAAGAAATATCACATCATATATATATGTATAGATATATATATATCTTTCTTTGCTGCTAACTTTTATATTTTAGATATTTATTTGCTTGAGTTGTGTACATTATTAATATACAAAACTTAAAAAAATATATCTTTCGATCATTAATTTATCAACATATTTGAAGTATCACTATTTATAAATTAAATGTTAAAAGATATTTGATTGTAATTTTTCCTATTAATATATATGACCTTTTCCAAATTTTTCCTTATATTTTTAACAAAATGATACATTCTACAAATTCATCAATTTTTTATCTGATGGTAAGAATACAACAATGCTTGATATGAAGGTTTGAACTAACATTACAAATGCAGATTGTACAAAGATAGAAAGTGATCACTAATCCATTATCACCAAGTTTCGAATCATACACTTATGATTCTAAAAAAAAAAAGTTATATAAGAAAGGTCGTATAAAAATACTTGAATCCCTTATTGTTACTTCAATTATTAAAATAAAACAAAAAAGGCAACGTAGAAATGAATCGAGGTGATGAGGTATTCACCTATAAAGGAAATATATGAGTGGGATACACCAAATTAGAGACCTTTTCTAAGGCCAGTTGATCAAAGTGGAAATTAGGTACATAAATTCTAATATTATTAAATTCTCATTTTCTTTGACTTTACTTTTCAGTATTAGAAAAATAAAAATAAAAAAACGAAAGAGCCTCTCAACTATTTTGACCAACACATTACCAAAGCAAGAGGTTTTGACTTTTAAACCTTTTACTTTGACCTCACACAACTTGAATGAATACAATCGTTGACCCTTCCATTGCCATTTTTTCACGGCATGCGATCATGCTATTGATTTTAAATCAAAATTACTAAGTTCGATCCAATCGATAACATTAACTTTAGCTCTGCTACTGTGTTTACCTCGATTGATTCCACAGGATTACTATACCTCCTACCAATACATTTACAAGATAACTTTGTTCACAAAAAACTAAAACATATGAAAAGAAATTACCTCATATTTTTTTATGGGAAAATTAACTATCTACTCATAATACCTAACATAATTAGTCAAAATAACTACACTTTAAAATATTTATTTAAAATGTCAGAATGTCAATATTTTCAAAAAAAATTGGGAAAATTTTCAAAACATCAATATTTTAGCTTTTAATGCCAGATTTTATTATTTATATTTCCTTTTAATTATCAAAAGAGTCCATCATTGGACCAAATTCTAACCAATAACCGATTAAAAATAAAAAACAAATACAAAATTACTCATTAATATTCTTTCCACATCTTACACGTTTCCCACCTTTCACGTTTCTCAGTTAAATAATTTATTTCTCCCCACCTTTCACGTTCACAATTTCTCTTTCTTCACGTTTCTCTGCTAACCTAGAAACACAAATTATTCAAAGTTCTTATCGACTCTTCAACAAAATCTCTCTATTAATTCAAGGAATTTCTCTGTTGGTAAACAAAATCTCTATATTAATTCAAGAAATTTTTCGATTGGTAAATGTAATTTCGATTATTTATGTAGATTTCTTTTGATTTGTTTTCAAAATCACTGATTATGGTGTATATTTCGGATTGTATATTTTACGGATTTTCCGTCGATATTTTCAATTTTTATGCGAGTTTGTTTAGATATTCATCTAATATTTATGTATTTCAGATATTTAGTCTTTTAAACAATTTTTTTTCAATTTTTTTGTGATTTCGTTTTAAAATTTCAAATTTATTAGAATCGACAAATTCATTCATATGTTTATTTTGTTTGATTTTTAATACATTTATATTTGATAATTTCAAAATTTGCTCTTAGGGTTTTAGATTTGGTGTTTTCGTATTCACCAAGTATTTTGTATTTCGAATTTTTCAACTTTTAAACATTATTGTTCGTTTCTTTGTGAGTTTGTTTTTAGATTCACCAAGTATTTTTTGAGATTTCCCTCTTTTATGTATTTCAGATTTTTCGACTTTTAAACACTATTATTCAATTTTTTTGTGATTTTGTTTTCATATTTGAGATTTAGTAGATTGGAGTAATCTACATTAGCACCCATACATCATATATTGTTTGATTTTTTATACATTCATATTTAATAATTTCAAATTTTGCTTATAGGGTTACTAATCACAAGTGAATACGGATTCAGATTTGATTTTGATGAAAAAAATCAGAAAAAAGAACATAGCAAATGAAGAAGAACAAGAAAGACAGTCAAAGAATAAGGTTGCAAAATTGTATTCATACCAGAATTGTATTCATATTAATTTTTGTTTGTCAATTGTTTTTCTTTTACTCATCATATGTATTTTTATTTTAAAACATTTATTTCTTTTTTAGTTTGTAGTCATTCAAATAGGTATATAATGTATTCGTCACAATTCTATATTTTATGATTGAATACATAATTTATAGAATTGTGATGAATACATTATAAGAAGGGAAATAGAAACTTATTGGTATTCATTTTTTCGTTTGAAATACAAAATCATACTGAAATACAACCGATATTTGAAATTAAAACTTATTAAGACATATTTTGTATTTTATTTGGCTAAAGCAATATAATTTTATTTTTTTTGGAACCCCAGGATAACCCGCAGCCGCTACAACCTCTGTCACAGCCGCTGCCCTTCGGGTGAGTACTATGTGGTGAGCACTTTGTGCGCACTGGGTAAACCCCCCACTGTGTAATAGCCTGCAAACCACACAGGGGGATGTAAACCACACTAGGCAAGCCCTATGCGACAGACTCGACTCAGAAGGCATTGAGGGGGGATCGATCCCGGGTCATCCGTGTGGATAACCATCCTCCAAACCAACTGAGCCATCCCGAAGGACAACAATATAATTTTTATGAATACATAATATATAAAATTGCGAAATACATCACAAGAAAGGGAATACAAAATTATTGGTATTCATTTTGCGTTTGATATACAAAATGATATTGAAATACAACCTGATATTGAAATAAAAACTGAGCCAGAAAATACTTTCTGCAAATTTAAAGTGAAATAATAATATAACAAATTGGATATTGAAATATGAATACAACTTATTCTATGTATTATGTATTCATCGCAAGTGTATTTTTCAATATCATTTCGATTTACAACTAATTTGTATTTATATTTTGGTATATACTTCACAACCACCTTTATTTTTGTACTTGAACTAGAATGCCAAAGAGTTGTATTCATCATAAATCAATACCAAAATTTTTTGTATTTTAAATTAGTTATACATATCATTAGGTATTTGAATACATTTTGGATGAACACATATTCAAAGAAGTTCAAACATTTAAATATCCAAAACAAAGGGCATTAGAAATTTTCCAACACTTCCACTCATATAAGATATAAAATACAAACTGCTGTTTTCAAAAAAAAAATTGAAATTCTTAGGAACAAAGGAAAAAAACGCTAGAAAGAAAAATGACAACATATGCTCTTTAAAAAACGTAACTGATGTTAAATTTTAATTTTTCTTTTACCTTTTTTGAAATTTTCTGTTCCATGATTTTCTCTATTATGTTATTAATTATTTGTATTCTTTCAAATTAATCATAATAAAATAAATACATAACTCAGCCCTTAACAAACTAAAATATTGACATTTTAAATAAATAGTGAAACTATTGCTAAGGAGTCCCATTAAAAGCTAAAATAATATTATTTTGAAAGTTTTCCCTTTTTTTATTATGCTAGATTTTAACTTGAGATCTCATAGTTTTAAACGACTCTACTAATCACGAGGTTACACAATTGAAGTTGCCTTTCAGCCCAAAAGTGAATATTGGCCCAAAATACTATCTACACAAAAGCCCAACTCGGTTGCATATCTAAAAGGAGTGGGCCATTTGCGGCCCACTGAATGTGGAATTTTCGTAATTTATACGAAATCTCGCTGACAGCCCACATGCTCCAACGGTCATATTTCTGAAATTTCAGATTTAAAAATGGATACCTACTCTTCTAACGGTCATCTTCTTCATTCCTTTGTTACTCTCTCCCTGACTGTTCAACGTTCATATATACCAAAACTTTCAAAAAAAAGAAAAGAGTGAAAGAGGGAAAATAAAGAAAGTAAACAGCAATTTTCTCAAATCAGAAGAAATTGATATTTGATTTCTTGTGTGACTCTGCCATGGATATGGGTACTACGCCGCCACCGAAAAGGACTCCATTATTGAGTTCTCCTACGTCTTCTGCAGTTCCAGATCGTTCGCTTTCTGGTATGTTGCTATTTCCTTAATCATGAATATTTACACTAATTGACCTCACCCATAAATTGGGTTCTTGAAACCCTTAGATTGAATTAAAGTCCCACATTAGTTGGAGAATGAACTATCGGTCCGCTTATGTAAATTTAGACAATCCATCTTTTGTGAAATAGTTTTTGGATTGAGTTAAACCAAGATGTTATATCTTTACATGCTATCGGAGCCGGTTATGGCGTGAATGGGGTGTTAGACGGGAATAAAGTTCCTTATTTGTTTGGAAATGGATTCAGGATACTTATATGTACTTGGGCAACATTGATTAAAGTTCCATATTTCTTTACATGATTACTGTGAAAGGTATTCATCACAAATTGTCTTATTTTGTTGATATAAATGTCTTTTTTTCTACTAACAGGGTCAAGAGAATCGAATGAAAATGAGCAACCACTTAACCAGAAACCCATGACTAAGAATTTCATGTCACCCACCATATCTGCAGCTTCCAAAGCTTCGATTCCAATTAGGAAGAAAATTTTGGCAGAAAGAAACGAACTTTCCACCACTTGTGAAGGCCTTCCTCACAAAGCCTCAAATGTTGGGTCTAAGACCAGTTCCCTTAATTCGACCTCACATCGTTCTGGAAAATTACCTATTGCTTCCTACAGTTATGCCTCTGAATCTGAGAATGATCAAGAAAACAACTCTGTTGTTGATTCCTCATATAAGCCATATGACCCTCTTACTAATGACCTCGGCCCTAGACCGAAGTATCTCCGCTACCAGCCAAATAGGCGTCGTGGGACCTTTCTTGATTCTCAGAAATCTGATAATCAAGGGTCATTGCAGCAAACTCAAGATCCCTCAAATCTTCCTGAAAAATATAACCTGGAGCCGGAGAATGATGAAGATTTGGTGGATAGTGTTGAGGATGATGAAGAGGAAGTGGAAGGGGATGTCGACCGGGAATGGAGTTTGAAAGGGGTCTTCAAGATTCTGCTTTTATCGGTTGTTTTCTTTCTGTCAGGCTCAAATTTATCAGCCATGGACTCTGTGGTGAGTTCAGGTTCTGGTGTTGTGATTCGGAAGAACATCTTTGAAGCTGTTTTCAATGAAATTTACGGGAGTGAGAGCGCATATGTGGATCAGCCAGAGTATTTTCAAAGTGGTTTTCTGGAATTGAGTCAAAGAGAAACTAATGATGAACTTAAGGCAGTCGAAGTTGTTGAAGATATTGTGGAGTTGTTGGAAGTGGGAAGTGCTGAAATGGTGGAAACAACTGAGTCACAGGAAGGACTGAGTGCGGATATTGATATTGATCAGGACAACACGGAGGTCGAAGTTACTCATAGTGCTGTACATGGTGATGAAGAGGAGGAAACCATGTCAACAGCTGCTGATGAAGTTACTATTTCCAATGAAGTGGATGAGGAAGAAGTTGGTGGTTTTGATGAGCAGCAGCTACAAGAGAACCTTGAAGTATTGCTTGATGACATTTCAAGCTCTAAATTTGAGCTAGCAGAAGTTGACAACAACGTTGAGCAGGTCGAAAAAACTTCACAGGAACAAACTGGAGAAGTGGAAATACCGGAGATAGTACCAGAAGGAACTGAAGAAATTGAAACAGAACTTGAAATCAGCAATCTTGACACTGAAATAGAATCGGAGAATGCTGAAGTCAAAGAAAATGGACTCAGTAACTCTGTAATTGTCGTTGGAGTTTCAGCGCTTTTGGTTGCCTCTATGGCTATCATCTATGTTACAAGGAAACCAAATGCTTCTACTCCTCAAGCTGAAATACTCAACAACTCAGCTATTGCTAGTGTTGAAGGAGAACTCTTAGAGAAGAAAACTGAAACTTCTGTAAAGGTTTCATCTTTACAAGAACCACTGAATTATCCCTCCGAAAATCGCAGGAACTCTCACCTTGAGAGTACACCTGCCATTGGATCCATTACACAAGCTTCATCTTTGTGTGGACCAATGAAAGAAGCATCGAAAGAAATCAGCCACTTCAGTGCACCAAAGATTGAACTACTAGGTGAAATGATGGTTGGAGAAGTCAGCAGCTCCCTTAGAAGCTGTGTTAGGAAAAACAACATGATTGAAGCAGAAGGTAGCAACACTAATATATCTAAAGGTGTTGTTTTACCTCCTGCTCAACCATCTGTTGTGGAAACAGATTCTCCATCATATGGAAGCTTCACAGCTGAAAAGAAGATCTTGAAGAAAAAGGTATGCTGCAAAGTTCAAGTTAAATCTTTATGTAGACCTTTCTTGTATTTAGATTAAAGCTTCAATCTTTAACTATTTTACTTGTAAAAACAGGTGGAGAAAGACGGAGAAGAGATCAAGAAGGTGATGTTGACAACCCCAGTTAGGAGATCAAGTCGAATTCGAGATCGTATTGGCATGTCCCCTTGAATGAATTATTTACTGTAGGAGTTTTTCGTTTGTTTTAGTGGAAACAGCATCTCTGTTGTTTCATATTCTTTGATTTTCTTACAGATCAAATTCTAGGAATTAATGTATCAAGTGCAAAGTGCAAAAGCATTAGAATTGCAACTTGTAGGAAATGATGATCTTAACTTCAATGGAGAATTCACTTATCTTCTATGAATATTTTGCAAGCTAAGAGAGATTAGGGTAAGCAATAAAGATAAATGCATCCAAAGATCAATGCATCCAAATATCTGCAGAGCAATTAAACAGAATTGAAGTTTTCAAGGGCAAATAATATATCCAAAAATGCAATAACATATCCAAAATTGAAGTATACACAACTCTTTCTCACTCTTTAGCTAGATCTCTCTCTGGTGAATAAATACTACACTCTCCTTATTTTCTCTTTTCTCTGTACTACACACTACATCTCCTGCACAGGAATTAGAGGGGGTCTGCTCCTGCTGATAAAACTTGCCTTTCCATTAGTAAAAGATGCTGAAAATGATGAGCTTCTTGAAGCTTTCTTCAATATAGTTGCCTTGGGAAGAGTATATGATTTATAAGAATCCAATCCAGCACCATAGCTCTTACAAGACTTCATTTTTCTTCTGTATGGTGATTCTTTCTTAGCAAGATCTTCTAAACTTGTCACTCTTGACAAAGATGTAAAAGACTGTGATTTCCCTTCATAAAACTTAGATAATCCCCTCCTGCAATTCATAAACATCAAAAAAGGTATAAGCTTTTCACTCTCATTATTATTATTATAACAAGATTCATTCTTTTTAGTCATACTTACTTGATTGGTAGTTGTGACATGAGGGATGATAAGTCATACAAAGCTCCATCATCAGAAGAGGGTGATGAAGATGCATCATCTGTTGTATCAAGTGAAGATGAACAACAAGATCCATTAGAGATGTTTGATGATCCTTCACCAATGGATGATGAAATTGATGATGAAGATGAATGGCTCATATTATCACAAATTTCACCATGATCTAATTCATGTCCTTCATCTATCATCCATAATTGATGCTCATCTTGATTAATCTTCTCCATATGATTCAAATTTTCTTGATTCTTGAAATTGAATAAACAGATTTAAAGATAAGATATAAATAGATATAATAATAACAATGTGTGAGTTAGCAAAAAGCTTTAGTCTTTATCTTTTATAGGCACATACAATACAAAACATGGGATTGTTAGTCATTTCTAGGAAGGCAATTTATATATATGTGTACAAGAAGATAATGTGTGGATATAAATTAAACATTTACTTTTTAGGACTTTATGACAGCTAAGAACACAGAAACTTGCGTCACACCCCCAACTATTACCGACACTTGTCAAACAACCACACGATCGTTACACTAAGCTAAAATTTGAAATTTATGAATTCTGAATTTTTCATCAAACATATAACACGTTTAACTTCGAAATAAATATTTTGCATATATGTAATGATTTTCTCTTATATAAATACAAGATTTTAGAGAAAAGTTATTGAATTCGCTCCAATTTATAGTTTGGTATTATACACGTGTCAAAAAATGAAGTAGGTAACACGGCAAGAAATGAAACATTGTTGTGATAATAGATAAATTCTTGATTTAAGATAGTAATATTTAATTGAACGAATGAAAAAAATATAAGTAGGGCTTATCCAGAGATTCGATATTATCTTGTCGTATGGTTTGAAATAAATGTCTTGACTTTAAAATTGCACTAAGTTAAGAAAAAGAGGATAAGCTCTATGACTATGAAATTAATATTATGATATATATTAGCCACCAGTACCTGAGTCACCAGCTAAGTCCACAAATATTAAAATAAAAAATAAAATAAAAGCATATTCTTTTTTATTTTTAGTTGTGTTTTTTATGATAAGAAGCAAGTTGTAGATAAAATCATTGACTAGGAGACATGGGGGCCATTCTTGCATGCCACTTTTTCTACCTACTTTATCCTTTCCAAATTTTTTGAAACACCCTCAAGATTTAGGATTGGAGAAAAACATATCAACAAAAATCCATTTGCTTTTTTAAAATTTGTTTTCCGGACACAATTCAATATATTTATCTTGATTAGCTTTAATTTAGAGTGGATTCAATCAAATATATTTATCTTGAATAGACTCACGACTCAAATTAATTATTCGATTGTCCACTTATTCTATTAACTGAATCACTATTTTTTTTAATCGTTGGTATCATCAAAGTATATATATATACTCTAATGGTATCAAGTAATATTGATAATGGAGTTCGATCCCACAACACTAGTGTGAAAAACATTTTCATTGCTCATCTTTACAACTGAGTTATCAATCATTTTTGTTAGGAATTCACAAATTAATATACATATCTATTTATTTAATTTTCTAATATAAATACAAAAAATTAATGAATTCGTCGAAACCTATGAACTCCACCTAGCTCCGCTCTTGGAGGCGGGGTCAAGAATGGTTTTTTTTTTTTTCATAGAAAAAACGTGAAAGTAGTCGCACTGGTTAGTCTCCAAATACGGAACATTACTGTAATTTGAAAAGGTCAAATATTTTGGGCTTTGTTTAAGAATCCTATGATGTTTCAACTATTTTTCCTAATTCTTTTTTTCTTTTTGGGTTATGACTAAAATTTTCTATACCATAGAAAATAAAGAGAAAAGTGGTAAAAGACTTGGGGGGCTGTTCAAACCAAACTGACAAAAAGAAAAGGCTTGATTTGATATTGAATGGAAAAAAAGGGGGAAATAATCAAAACTATACATAAATAATAGAATTTTCTCTAAAAATATATGTTAGGAAATATTTGTGATTCTTTTATTAGGTATAACATTTAATAAAACTTTATAGGGCATTTATATTTATATATTTTATATTTTAGATAATGTTTAATTCAACATGCATCATTTTAGTTATCAAGTGTTGTTGAAAGGTGGAAAAAAAATTATATTCATATTTCAAAATATATTAACTTTGTATATTTTCTTTGAATTTGGGAGTGTCAATAATTATTATATTTTAATTATGTTTGAACGTGGGCATCCCTGAAAAAGTATTTCTATCATGTAATATTTAATCTATAGCTCTAATTTAAAATAATAGTTATGAGATAAAAACTAAAATAAAAAAATCGATAAAATTGAACCGTTCAAATTAATTTAATTTAATAAAATTGAATCAAAACAAGTTATGAAAAAGTACATATAGAGAGATAAGAGATAAGACCTAGGTCTATTCGAAAATACATCAACACAACTTCGCTACGATGGACCTTCTTATCCTGTTATCCATCAATCTTTTTGTTTCTTTCTTTGCTTTATATTTCGTCCGTTTCATGAAATTAAATTGATATAAAATTAAATTTTATTTAAATATGGTATTTATTGTTAAATTATGTTTTTTTTCTTTTATATTATAAAAATTTCACAAGTTGTGAAAATTGATAAAAAAAATTCAAATGAGCAAGTTTATAAATAAGGTATCAGAATATCTAAAGTTTCTCATTGATAAATTAAATACTTTTATATTTTTTTATTAATAAATATTTACTATAAATTCAACATCTCTTTACACCGAATATAACTCTTCTTTTTACAAAATATAAATTTGTAGGTCACTTTTTATATATTTTTTTAAAAATAATCATGATTTAAAATTTCAAATTATATATTTTAAAATTTTTAAAACGTTAAATCTAAATCATAATCCTAAATCACATACTCAAATATTAATTTAAAATCGCAATTTCATATCGCAACTTATTCTATTATATATCCCCACTCTTTATGAATTATAGGACGGTGGAATGATAAATGATGAATTAAGCAGCTATGCATAAGAAAGAGTTGTTCTCCCGGATTAGATTCCCGCATCGAACCATTTTTCCATCAATTGAAGCTTCTCATTTCTAAAATTCGGACCATCTTTTAGTTGTTTTATTTTATAAAACTTTGTGATTATTTGAGAAACATAATTTTTTAAAAGAAACTTTTTTCCCGTAGCCTTTTGTTTTGGATACGATAACCACGTAACGCAAATAAAAGGAAAATAACTAGAAGCACAACCATAAAATAACTTATTATTATCGTGTTGAGTTTGTTAAAAAAAAAGAGATCAAATATGTTGATTTAAAATATGAATAATTGGACTTGTTGAGAGGTTGTTAAATAGTCACTAGAAATCTAGAAAGATTTGATCAAATCAAATGAAAGAAGATAGAAGCTACAAATAACTCGGTTTCAAATTGTCTAGTCAACTTTGTTTGGCTTATGTCAACATGACATTCTACTTTTTCTAGAAATTAAACTTTTCAATCATATAGTAGTATTTTCAGAATGTTATATCCCTATTTCTCCCTACTATATTCATAAAAATACATATTTTCAAATTCAAATAATATTCAACACTTTTCTCAACTTGATTATTATTGAAAATTATCTTGTGGCTGGAATTCCATTGCGGATTAAGAATAAAAATAAAAATAAAACCATTTTCTCAACGATACCAAAGTAATATTACATCAAAAGTTAAATAATTTCAAATAGTACTAGACAGTGGTGGAGCCAAGAATTAGTGAGCACTCACTCATTCAAGGTGTATGAAACCTACTAAAGGGATCTGAAATCACTGGGCTACAAAAGCATTTCTTTATGTCAAGTGCGTCCAAAATGTGTTATTTAAGATTTCCGACGAAGGGTATCCAAATTGGACTACCCTGACTTGCATGTGCCTCTGCCCCTGGTACTAGAGCCCTTTCCTTTTTTTTTTTTTTTTTTTAAATTCCTCTCTAAATAGAAGAGAAACTAAAATATTATAACAATAACATATATATCAGTGTAACTCGATCAACCTTATTTCTATCGTGTAAAGCTAAAATATTATCCTTAAAAAGAAGTTTTAAGATGGGGTGTAAAGGTACATTAATGGATGAGTCCAATTGGCTAGAGTTATCATAGACCACAAAACTTTTTTGTTTAATCAAAACGAAAACGATGTAACCAATGATTTTTCTATATTGTTAGCACCACATGAGTTGCAGCCTCTGCAAGGAACAATTACAATTAATTAATGATAGGAAAGAAATAACATACAACGTGAAGGGCCTCCGTTTAATCACGTTGAAGGCACGTGTCTGAACAAACAACAATACGGTGTAATTATAACCATGAAGTTTCAGTAGAGTAGAGCACATAAATCTTATCTTATTTTTATTTTTTGGAATAGAAATATTATTTTCGATAAATTGTTGATTCAATAAAAAGTTATTCAAAATCAGTTTGAGAAAACTTTTCCAACTAGAACATCCAATCAATATATACTTCATTCTATTTTAATTTGTTTATAAATAATATCACTTTTATAGTTATAAAAACAATGTAATTTTAAACTTTCTTCATGCTTTTATAAGGACAAAATTTTATAACATACTAAAAATTATAAGTTCCATTTTTTTTTACAAATTTCATGCTAAATAAAATTATGCTTCGAAACATAAGTATCATCCAATTTTGAAAATAATAATAGTGTGAACAGTGACTCGAAGACGAAATAGTGACTATCAATGATTGTAGTAACATGATAAATCTTTTTTCAATCTTAATAAGTCTCAAATTTGAGCCTACGAATGAAATAGACCTTCATATTATCCAAATTTATGAAATTTTTTTTATGCAAATTCAAATAAGTCGTACATGAATAACATATGAAAAAAAAAATGTGAGGGGGGAAATTGTCGGGGAAGTATTATGTGGACGACTAGCTCATTTTCAAGATGGGCCTTTGAAAGAACAGGCCTGTCATGATGGGCTTGGGCTCAGATTGCTCTTCTCCTTTCTCTTTTTGTTAGTTAGATCGATTCTCCCTTAATCAAAGACAATTTTTATTTTGGAATTTTTTTCAAAATGTCAATATTTTAGCATTTAATGAGACCTCTAATCAATATTTTTAATATTTATTAAAAATGTCAATATTTTAGTTTGTTATTCTTCTGATTTATGTATTTTTTATTTGTTTGAGTTGAAAGAATACAATTATTTAATAACAGAAAGGAGAAAATCACGAGAGAAAATAATTTTTAAAAGGACAAATTACAGAAATCACATACTTTTAAAGCAAAATTACAATTTATCCCTCAAAAGTTTATAATTACAGAAATCCCTCAAACGGATACAATAATATAAGCGCTGATACATTAATCTGATGCGCGAGATACATTAATTGTTAAGTAAGATACATTACATTTTATACATGATACACTAATCTGATGTACATTTTATACATGATACACTAATCTGATGCGCGAGGTACAATAATATAAGCGCTGATACATTAATATGATGAGCGAGATACATAAATTTGATGCGCAAAAATGAGGGATTTTCGAGATTTGTAAAACTTATAGGGGATAATGGTAATAAATAAACTAAAAGGTGGGATTTCTATAATTTTTCCTTTTTAAAAAGGAACATATCACTTAAAATTCTCATCAGTTACAATTTCAAAAGTAATTGAGTGTATTCATTCCAATATGATGATATGTGTATTTGTATTCATTATGGTTTTCATGTTTGAGTTTGTATAATGGCATTGTATTTCTTTATTAGTTTGTATTCATTCTAATAGGTATACCAAATGGATTTGTAGTTATTTAGAATGATATTTGTATCCACAAATAAAAATATAAATAAAATATTTGTATACATATATACTTATGTAATCTGTGTTCATTCCAAAAGGATACAACATTGGTTTTGTATATTTTTCAAAAATGTATCTTCTTTCTTAAAATTCCAACAAATTTGTATTCCAATCATCAAAACATACAAATTTACAATCTTAGTAGCAATCAAAAATTGTATTTCAAAAAATATTGTATTTCATGACAAAAAAATGTATTTCTTACAAATGCCGAGTAAAAAAAAAACAATTAACAAACAAAAATGAATATGAATACAATTTTGCAACCTTGATTCTCTCTTTCTTCTTCTTCTTCTTCTATGTTCCTTTTTTTCCGATATTGTTTTCACCAAACCCAAATTCGAATCCGTATTCACTTGTGCATTAGTAACCCTATAAGAAAATTCAAAATTATTAAATATGAATGTATAAAAAATCAAACAATATATGATGTATGAATGCTAATGTAGATTACTACAATCTACTGAATCTCAAATATGTAAACAAATTCACAAAAAAATCGAAAAGAGGATAGAAAATCATAAATACATAAAATTCGAAATATAAATATATTTGGTGAATATGAAAACAAATTCAAAAGAAAACTCACAAAATATTTGGTGACTTCGAAATTACCTTTATCAATTGAGAGATTTATTGAATTAATTGATAGATTTTTTTGAACAAATTGGGAGAAAATGGAAGAGTTAATTTTTCTTGAACAATGAATGAGAGAAAAATTGGGAAAACGTGAAGAGAGAGAGAGAGAGAGAATATTGACTTGAGTTAAAACCTAGAAAGAAGGGTAATGAATAATAAATGTATTTTTTTTATCGGTTAGTGATGTAGAAATTGATTCAATGTGGGACTATTTTGAGAAATAAAAGGAAAGGAAAATAGTTATATTGGGAAACAAATCATTTTCTAAAATATTGACATTTTAATAATTATTTTAAAGTGTAGGTGTTTTTACTAATTATGTTAGAGATTGTGACTAGCTATCTCTAATTCTCTATTATTTTTTCGTCATATATATGGTTTGCTTACGAGGATCATAATATGTCATGTGTTAGTGTAAGTTATTTGATTGTTCAATTCAGAATATAAGAATCGATGATCTTTTTATTTTTCATGGAGGACCTTAATTTGTCACACCATGATGAATTTCTAAAGAATCATTTACTATGTTTTTACGGAGAACAACTACCCTCTTATCACATTATTTTCTATTTCTTCACACTCATTATTTATGTAGCGTGATTGACTGTCCTTTTGTATGATGTGTTTTAATTCTTTGTTGCTACTCACTGTGCCTATATATTAAAAAACAAAATGTACAGCTTTTGTTTCATTCAGATCCGCATATTGTACCTACTTAAATAATTTTGTCGATAGCATTGAGCAAAGCGTAAGCAACAAATTGCTACTTATTATAAATACACATCTTAATAAAAATGACGCAAGAATTAACAAGCTAAGTAAGCAGCATGTTCAATATACATGTTCTTATGCATATTTATTTTTCTTAGATGGCCAATAAAACTTTATGCCTATTATGTTTCTTAGTAGGCCAATTAAATAGCTTATTAATTCTTGCATTTTTATTGTTCATACTTCATAATATCTTCAACGCGTGTTAAATATTTTAATTGTACTCATTCTGGCCATACTGATATATTTTTTTTAAAATTATTTAATGAGTGCACATTTTTCAAATTTTATTTTGTGTGAATTCACGTGACGCCTATAGTGAAACAAAATGATATATAGCCGGCACTAATTCCCTATTTTATCTGTCATGGATTACATTTTCACCATCATCTTAATTATTGAGTTTGATAATCCAAAATAAAGTATACAAATAAGCGCGATTTCCCACATTATTAAGATCTCTTGTCCTTTTATAGAAGAATGTAAAAAAATTTGATCAAAAATGACAAAAATTTAAAAAATATGTCGTATAAATTAGGATCCCACAAGGTTAAAGTGTGTATGGATAAAAATAAACAGTGTTTCAAGCTATTTTCCCTCTTTAAATAGTCTGAAAAAGAAATTAGTACTACCTAAAATGGACAGTGAATATATGAGAAATAATTTTAAACTAGTATATTCTTTAACACGTGACTAATATGATTGAACTCATGAACCTAAAATGTATTATTTAGTCTTCTGGTATACGTGTTAGCAAATGATATCATATTAAATTAAAAATATATATACATATAATATCTAGTTTTATGAAAAATTATAAATTCACCTGCCTCAATTTTTGCCTATATTCACTCTTGGAGGCAGACCAGCAATGCGTTAACGTTGATAATACCGTCACATATATACATATGATATATTACACAATGTCTTAGAACTTCAACTAGCTAGCATGAAAATCTTTTTTTTTCTTCTAATTCCATACATTCAAATTCTTCTAAAAAAAAATTAAATTGGCACGTTAAATACCCTTAAGCACGTGGATTGCACTTATAAACAAGTAGGATGTAAAAAACATTTTAAGCAAGTAGTTGAAGCACATTGGTGAAGTTAGTAGGTCGTTTACTTAGTCTAATGCTTCATTTCTTTCCAAATCTATTCACTCTAACTTTTGCTTAATATTTAACAATATATACACTTGGTCTCAACTTAGTCGTATGCATATTGAAAAATACATGCATGGCATTAATACTGTTAGTACAATATAAGTTATTAATTGATCGATCAATTCAAAATACGAATCGATAACCTTTTTTTTTTTATATATTTTTTGCATAAGTTTTTCTCACTTGAAGTGGCCGCTTTGTTATCGTCGAATCTCCCCTACTGATAAAGGACCATGTATAAAATCAAACAAGTGAATCATTATAGAAATTTTTGGTGGCATAAACAATATTTCAATATGGTTTATCTAGTGATTGTCCATTTGTGTGATATGCCTTTTGTTGTTGCTGACTATATGTCCAAAAAAAAAACAAAAAATGCACACACCTATATTATTATACCAAATGAATAATTTTGTCTATAGCATAAGCACAATCATTGTGAATCAACTGCATTTCTCATTTCTACACCCTTTTGATTGATTACAGAAAGAAAAGAAAAAAACTCAAAATAAGAAGTAGGTAGGGTTGTAGAAGGAAATTAACATTTTTCAAAATCCAAAACCAAACAGAAATCCTAATTAATTAATAGAAATCAGAACCGTAGAATTAGTGACAGTTTGAAGTTTCAAGCAATGTAGTACATTGGATCAGGCAATTTGAAAGTGCGCTGACCAACATAATCACCAAGCAAATCACTCCATTGATCTCCAATGTTGCCAACAATTCTGTATCCATCTTTCACCAACTCCGCTCTTTTCCTTGACTTGTACTTCATTGATGATCCTGTATCATTTACTCCCCTGTACCCACAACAACAAATATCTCTGGTTAAACAATTGTAATATAGGGAGCGCTTCCCCCTTTAACGAAGAGTATGAGTACATGCTTACTTCAAGATGAGCCTAATCCATGAATGGTACCCAACTTTATTTAGGTTTGTAATTCTTATTTGTCTAAACTCTTCCTTTGTTCCTGAGATAAATACTGGTTTAATACCCATAGATAACAATGTATTATACAGAAACAGAGCTGCTGGTACTGTTGGTGCTTTTCCTTCTCTTGTCCACTCGTCGAATTTCGTCGCGTTGTATTTTATGGACCTGATCACAATTAAATTTAACATTAGGCGAATTTGAATAGAGATCGACGATTGAATCAATTTTAACATAATTGAAAAGTAGTTACCCAAATGCAACATCAGAACGAGCGTAATAAGGAAGGTTAGAGAGAGTAGTTTCATCAATATCAAATACCCAAACATCTTTACCAATTTTGAGAGATTTGGCATACTGAATAGCCGCAGCGACTATATTATAACAGTCGTCGCGGTATTGTTTGCCAAGCATGTAGTGCCCGACGTAATCTTCGCATTGAAGGGGCACTAATGTCCAGTCCTGAATGTTGTTTGTTTCAACGGCTAGACGCCAGCTGAGGCAGTTGATTTGAGGTACATGGCTCCCGGAGGACCCGGTTTTCGGGTGCAGACGGTGGATTTCGTTGGGAATTAAATATGCCTGGGATGATTTTGCAGCAATGGAAATAAGGAGGTAGAAGAAAATGAACTTCATGTTGTTGTTACATTTCATTTCATGTGTGATTCGTCCCTTTATATAATAAAAAATTCGAACTAAGACGGACGCTCCTTTAGTGAATTAGTAACACTTTCTTTACATGATATCGATATCATTTAGTTTAGTGCTTCGCTTCAGATTTTAACTTTAGTAATGTAAAGTTAAAACGTGTAGTAATTATTTCGTTATTGAAATGAAATTTCAGAGAATTAGGTATATCATCTTTTATATGTGATAGCTAAACTAACCCTACAAAATCTGTTACAAAATAATATTTGAAACTAATTAATACTAATGGATCTCCCCGCCTATAATTTTCGTTTTCAATTTTACAGTCCCTAACGCAATGTTTTGTGTCGGACATACCTACTCCCTTTTTCTTTTCTTTTTTTATTTCATTCAATTATTGCACTTGATAAAATAAAATATATTGACCGTGATTTCTTTGATATTTTATTATACAATCAAACAAATACAAAAGTAAGGGGATGTATATTATTATTAGTAGTATAAGAATTTTATGTACCATCGATCGAATCACCATGAATTGTGTAGTTTTTACAACAAAAGGATAAAATGTTGTGTCGCTATTTATTAGTAATATATTTTTTATTTCCTAAGCTCAAATCAGAGAACTATAATTTAGAATGAACGACCCCCAATCGCTCCATTGTACCCCTTGCTGATTTTCATTTTATGAAACTTGTTTTTCTTATTGAAGTCATTTTCTTTCTTTTTTTTTTAGGAAAGTTGTTTCTCTAGTAAAAAAATACTTTAACCAATTAAATATGAAAAAAAAATTAAAATATTTTCCTCAGCACCAAATACCTGTGTATAAGATTATTTAGCTTGTCGTTGGACAACGCAATATTTTGGCTGGGATGTACCTACTCTCTTTTCTTTATTTCATCATCTTAATTATTGCATTTCACAAGATAAAATATAATAAGTGCAATTTTTGTCGTGATATTTTATTTTTCATATTATTTTATCATCAAATAAATACAAAAGTAGAGGCTTGTATGATTACATAAGATTTTCGTCCACTTATCGAAAAATTCCCTAAGATCCTTTTCATTTCTCTTCGCAAACTCTTTCTGAATATTGGTAACATCACTTTTCATAAAGTCAATAATATACCTCTTATTAATCATCCAAAACGATAATTAATTTAAACTAGTTTTTTGTGTATGAAATCTACATAGGATCAAAGGGAATTATACGTATGCTTTAATAGAATTCGGTATCTTTTCTACTAACCATGTCAATTATTCCTATTCACAAATGTTTTTTTTAAAATTTTATTTTGAGTCGAGGATTTATCAAAAATAACAAATCTATCCCACAGAAATAAAAATAAAATATGTGTACATTCCATCCTCTCTACATGATATGTTATTATTGTTGTTTGCAATTTCTTTTCATCTTCATACTTGTACATGCACATTAAAATTGAGAAATAACAATTGTCATATCCGTTAACGTAACAGGTGACTGATATGATTGAACTCACTACCAAAAGTTGCCCAATAGCTGCATGCTTTGTGCTTTTGACCAACGATGCCTATTTATCAGGTCCAATATAATGCAAAAGGGAAGATACTGTTATATTTAATCTTTACTAAATTTTTTGTATATATTTATCCAGAGGTACAATTATTGAACACACCAAGAAAAAAGCTCTTTATTATGAGTTTTATCTTAGACGACAAAAAGAACCACCACCTATCACCTTTTCATTTTGAGCGATGAGTTACATATAAGTTATTTATGAATTTTTATATCACCCGATAACTTTTATCTATTCTAACAAGTGATCTTTCTTATTTTCAAGATCACAAATTTAAACCATCAAATCGCCATGAATCTCACAATTGGATTATCCACTAAAAAGGATAAAACGTTCTCCATTAGAAAGCTTTGAATTTTTTTTAGGCTCGATCGATATCTATGGACCTTAAATCTTACTCAACCCCAAAAACTAATTCAAGAGTTAGAATTGTCCAAATCATTATAAAAAAGACCACACATTCTCTGTTTCGGCATTATACGAGAGTAGAAAATAGAAAGTTGTATCCTTCACGTGACTTGCAAGAATATTGAACTCACAGCCCATCAATGAAGTCCAAATGATGCCCAAAGGGAGACAACAATAGTAGCTTATTTACATAGCCCATAAGGTATACGCCAATCTTTTTCAGACTTCACCTATGAATTCTACTCGGTATATAGTTTTGAGTCAAGTTCTATTGAATTTTTTTTTTGATGAAGTGAGTCAAGTTCTATCGAATTTTTTTTTTGATGAAGTGAGTCAAGCTCTATTGAATTCCATATTGACAATTTCCAATTGTGAAAACAATAACTTAAAAGCTTTCATATATATGTACCTGAAAATTTTCGCTAATTGTTTCAGTCTTGAACACAAAAAAATATACAAATGCAGATTGCGATGGAGAACTGTTTCAGGATAATCATGTCTAGATTCAGGAACAATCATCCAAGTAGGAGCTTAAAATCATGACGAAGAGGTGTAAGCACCACGAGGTGTGAAGCGATCTCATACTAAACGAAACGACTTTCACTTTCCATAACAAAAATGAAAGTATCTATCTAATAACGAATCCAAATAGCACATCTTAAGCATAGTTATACACCCACAATATGATACATTCATCGACAGCAGAGCGGAGACAGGATACAAAGTAGATAATTTCCAGAAATTGTCACCTGTGACCTGACCCTGATTCTGTCAAAACAATTGATCAGTTCAGTTAAATATTTGATTTCCAGAAACAGTGCCAGTTGT
>JAJONQ010019165.1:0-33606 GCA_036250385.1 Solanum microdontum
TGATTCATAACTAAATATAAGTATTATTGCCACGAGATCAGTTATAGAACTAGCTACAAAGTTTAAATATTCGTGGCAAATAAATTGAATCTTTTGCTACAATACAACCTCTTATGGCTACTTTATAAAGATAGATACAAATTTTATTTAACGTGGCACAAGAATAAAATAATTTGCTATAAGTATATTTTTCGTGGCAAAAGTTTGTATCCATTGCAGCTATAAACAATTTTATTTTGTAGTTATAAGTATAAAATCTTAGTTACGGACCATGTAAAGTTTGTAGCTAACTATTAGCCACGCTACATCTTGCTACGCATGCTACGAAACAAAATAATGTAGCTAAAGTGTTTAGCTACGGAAAATTTTATATTTAGCTACAATGTATTTTGTAGCTTAAAGTACATTTTCTTGTAGTGAAAATAGAGAGAACAAAAACACTATTCTTGTGGATTTTTAGTATTTTTGGTTACAGATTTCAATTGGGTGTTGTAATAGACAAAGATTTATTCATCTTAGAATTTCAAAAATCAATACCTAACTATGAAGCACGTATTAGGTACTGAATTTTCTTCTTTTATGATGATTAGCTAAAACCCCAATCTTGGGTGTTTGACAATGTGATTAATTGTTGAATTTGGCTTGATGGGTGTTAGTCGTTATCAATTTATTGCTAATTCAAAGTGGGTCTGACTTATTGTTGTGATATAATTGCTCTGTCGTAAGTTATTTTAGTATGATTTAGTGTTTTATGCTTGCTTGAGAAAGAAGTATAAAACTAAGGTTATAAGTTGGCACTCATAGTTATTGGTTCATGGTGGGTTCAACTTGAGAGAGTGAATCCTAAGATTCATTCTATGTATTTAGCTCGAAAGAGTGGATGTAGTGAGGTTGTGGGCTGGTCTCCATGTTTAGCACATTGAGGTTCGAGAAAACTCAATGGAAACGAGGTAGTTGTTCGAGAGGAAAGTACCTCATTTAAAGTTCATCTTACCCACGAAGAGTTAGTACAATTGGTTATCAATCAACACCCATTGAGTTGAGTTTAGCAATCCCCCAAGTATTGTTCTCCTATTTGATTACTTTTAATTAATTTTTGACGTTGCTTTCTGATCTAAAACCCCTTACCCTGACATTGATGTCACCCTTCTAATATTATTAAAAGTTTCCGACAACTTCTAGTCCTTCAGCTGTGAAAATCACTATTCTAACTTCATACTTGAATTTAAAATACAAATACTCCCTGTGGGATCGACCCCAACTCTCTTGTTGGTTTTATACTACTTAACGATCGTCTACACATAGTATCGGATGAGGTGTAGTTGATACGTTAATCAAAATGGCGCCGCTGCAGGGGAGTGGTTTTGTTTAGAATTCTCTTATCGAAGTTTAATTTGAGATTTTGTGGTTGTAGTTGAATCGATTTGATTTGTTTTGTGTTTGTGTTGGTTGTGTTGAAAAGAAGAGGAAATGAGTGAGGCAGAGATTAACAGTAGCCAAGTGGGCCACCAAGGTGATATTGACGATCTTAATAGTGTGCATGACCCAATCCAATTAGGTGGAATTGATGTAATCTGTCTACCATCAACCGAAGGGAATGCTAATTCCATGTTACTAGCACAAATCTTTATCTCCTCCAAAAGAAGGGACTCTACAGAGAGTTGGCTCACGAAGACACGCATGAGCATATGCGGAAATTTATAGATGTTTGTGGTCCGTTCTCATTCAAGAATGAATCACAATAATTAGTTCGTCTCATGTTATTCCCATTATCTCTGACGGGTGGAGCTAGCCAATGGTTGGCTGAGTTATCAAAGCATTCCATCACATCTTAGGATGAGCTTACCACGACATTCAATGTGAGGTTCTTTCTCCCGTCAAGGATGATAAAACTCAGAGTCAAAATTCAAGGCTTCAAGCGATTGGAAGATGAACCTATCCACGAAACATGGTTGAGGTTTAAGAAGCTACTACTTCAATGCCCGACTCACGGACTTCAAAACACTGCATTGCTACAATACTTCTATCAAAGTCTTTACTCGGTAAATGAAGGAGTAGCTGATCAATTGGTTTGAGGTTGAATAATGTTGCAATCGTTTGAGGTTGCTTCGTTTCTTCTTCATGACATGATGAAAATAAATTAAGCATGGTACACTCAAGAAGATAAAGTTTCGCCATTTTGCTTTAGGATGACTCAAGAACAGCTTGATAAAGAAAGAGAAAGGGATGAGAACATCAACAAGATGTTATCCCAAATAGAGCTGCTACAAAAACAAGTGTTAGAAAATGTTGACAAACCCAAAGGAGCAAGGGGAATGTTTAGAGTTGAGGAGGGTTCTTCCTCGGGCTACTTAAAGTCGGGGGAGAATCAAGGTTGGAACTTTCACAGAGTTGGGTCCACCCACGCTACTTGAAGCATGTTTGGCACACTTGGGGCAGGTCCTTCAAAGATGTGTGGATACAAATTTTGTCCTAAATTGGGAGAAATGCAACTTCATGGTTAGGAAAGGTAGAGTTCTTGGTCACAAATTGTCACAAAAAGGACTTGAAGTTGATAAATCAAAGACCGAAGTAATTGAGAAACTACCACCACCAATTTCGGTAAAAGGTATTCGTAGTTTCTTGGAGCATGCTGGTTTTTACCGGATGTTCATCAAAGACTTTTCAAAAATTGCACACCCCTTGTGCAAACTTTTGGAGAAGGAAAGTGAAATTCAACTTTGATGATACATGTATGGCAGCCTTTAAGTGCTTGGAAGAGAAATTGATCTCTGATGAGTCCACAAATTGGACTCATTTAGAGCTTTATTTTGATAGAAATAGTGTCCTCGAATGCTTATCTTGTCTCAATATCTGATGAAAGCTCTTAAGTTTCAGGTATTTGAAGTTTTAGTGGAAGCATGGACACTTAGGCGCAAAAAGGAACAAAAAGGCTGAAAAGAACGAAGAAGCTGAAGCATGAGCATAGCCAAGAACCTTTGGCAATTCTCCGAAAGGACCGACTCTGCCCTTTGTTCCAGTATGCAAAGCCCTGAAGGAAGAGGATCAAAAAAGCGATGAAAGGAGCATTCGGCGTTTCGCCAAATAGTTCTGTGAAGCAGTACTATACCGTCTAATGGTCCAGAAGGTGTAGATGTTGTAGGCAAGCATACAACGGCAATGAGACAAAAGGAGGGCGAGTCGTCGAGTCATTCGGCCGACTAGACTAACCTCGCCGAAATATCCGCCTTCACTAATTTCTGATGGCTATAAATACTAAACTCTTTATTAATTTTAGAAGTTCTGAACCATTACTATTATATTCAGAATAGAATAGTACGTTTTTAGATATTTTCTCTTAAATTTGGAGAGGGTTTTCTAGGAGACTTGAAGAGAGAAAGATTTCATCTTCCCCAAGTTGGAAGTGGGTCTTCTCAATTATTCTTCCTTTGCTTAAATCAAGGTATAATTTCTTATACCCATTTTATTTTAGTATCATTTTAGGTGTATTTTGTTATTTCTTGATATGTGGCTAAAAACTCCCCATTCTTGGGATGTGATTTAGCAAATATGTGTTGATATTGTTGTTGGGTCTTGCTTGCTGCAAGGGTAGATGTATTTTAATGGTGATTTCACCTAGCAGTTGTGGTTTAATTTAATGGGTTTGTAGTTGCAAATACAAAACCACCCATGTATTTTCGACTTGCCCGAGAGGGAGTCGCAAAACCAAGACCACTAGACTGATGGCCTAAGGAGTGGGTCGACATGAGGTTCAGCCCGTGAGGGTGAGCCCTAATTCCATATCCTAACACTCAGCTCGAGAGAGTGAGTGGGGTAAGGCATAGGCTGGTCTTCATGTGGCAAATGGGTGTCCCAGAGGAACCCATTGGAAACGGGGTAAGTTTCCCGTGAGGGAACTTATTTCCAACTAAAGCTTAGCCTAGTCACTATTATCTTGCAAATTTCCTATTGAAAGCATGTACCCAACAATTTATCTCAACTTGTATTGTGGTCACACCCCAAGAACATTTCCCCATATTAGATTTTCTTGTTATTTTTGTTGTTTTTACTACTTGTGACAAAAACCCCAATTGATATTTGACACTTTCGTGTCACCCCCTTTAATTTACCATGTTTTTGTTCATTGCTTTCTTTAGCTACGACTAGTTAGAGCTTAATTTTATTTTTCTATCAAATTCTCAAAACCAGTCCTTTGGGACACAACCCCAACCTTTAGTTGGGTTACTAAACTATCGACGATCGTAGACACTCATACGGTAGGTTAGTGTCGTTGGTCACGATAAGCATCAAATGATGCCGCTCTCGGGAAGTGGTGTTATTTGAGAATTTTTAGATTAGTAAAAATTTTGTTCTTCTTAGTTGTAGTTTACTAACTTTACATTTAGTTTTTCTTTTCATTCAGTTGTCCATTTAGATGAGCATGGCTGAGCAGAGCAGTGGCAAATTGGTCTAAATAAGCCAAGGAGTCCAGAAGGACCTCATGCTGACCGAACTGGCATCTCAGCTAAACGACTTGGCCACCAAAATCTCAAAGGTGGAAGTCCAATGCAATAGCAGGGGGAGGTACACACCACCTCATGAGGGGAGGAAGTCTAGAAATGGGGAGAAAAATCGTGTCGAGGACAAACTTCAAATCATTCTCCAAAAGATCACCGATCAGGATCGGGTGTTGGAAGAAATGAAGGAGAATGTTGAAGTGTTTAATCAAATGATTGGATCTCACTCTAGATCAATCCAGTTGATCATGTCATTCCTGAGTTTTGCAGTACCTCATCTCCACCCAAATGACATATTGGGGTCACCTAGTGACACTGGCGCTAACCCCTATAACCGAGAGTGAGACAGAACTTACGTCGTGCCACGACGTAAAATAAGGCGCTTCTTGAGAGGCAACCCAAGGTTTTACTGCTTTTAATTATTCTATTCGAATAATGGTGTGCTAAATTTGTAGGGTAAAATGAGAAAGGTGTTGAGAAGTGCAAGTTGGCGAGCTAAGGACCCAGTGGGCGAGTCACCGAATCTATTGGTGACTCCGACTTAATCCGCCGTTGGGACCCTAAAATAAGGGATGTCCTGTTAAACTCAGTGAGGTAAGTATGCGTTCGGCGAATTGCCAATTTTATCGGCGATAAGACTAACGTCGTTGAATGACAGAGAACTGAACAGTTATAAAAAGGCAGAAAGTCAAAATGTTTGAATCTCTCACTTTCCCTCATCTCAAACTCCTCAAAATCACACCAAAGGTACTTTTTCTTAGATTTTTACCTTTCCATTAGTATTTTAATTGGTAAATAGTGCTTGGGGTTAGATCTCTTTGCTGCCTAGCATTTTAAAAAGCAATTTGATCGACATTAAAGGTTAGCCCATAAAACCCCTAATTTATCTTAAAAGTTTTTGCACTTTTTTGCAAATGTAGTATCAGGATGACATGTGCTGGCCTCTCTGATATAAATATGTTGATATGCTATGTGTAATTCGTACTTAGTTACCTGAAATATTTTAATAGTCGAATGCCTTGTTGTGTGTGCTTTAATTTGATTGCGATGGAAATGGGTCCAGCTTGATTGTCATTGTATTAGTTGTGAAACACCTAAAGAGCCTATATTTTTGCTAAATAACAGAAGTTGCTCAATGAAAGAGTGGGTGAAGACATTCTTAAGGGTGATCGTAGTTAAATGGCTAAAATTTGGCAGGACCGGAAGAAGTCTGAGTATTCCGAAATGATGGGAAGTATGGGTCTTGTGTGAATTTCGTGTCTGCATGCTTTAATTTCATTTTCAGTGCGGTAGATTCTAAGAAGTTGGTTGAAAAATAGGCACAGTGAATCATTCGACAAGCTGGGTCATGTTCGCCAAACGATTCAGCTGTTCGCCTACTGACCTTAGATCGCCATTCATTCATGTCCATATTGTTGAGAGATCTGTAACTTTCAGCGGACACATCCGTGGTCGCCGAAGGTAGTCGGCATCTCGCCATATAGACTTTTTCATCGCTTATTTACATAGATTTCAAACTAATCCCTTCGGCGAGTTCGCCTAGCTCACTAAAGAGGTTTGGCGATTCGCCGACTGATCGGCAAACCCTACTGCTTCAGATTTTTGAAGTTTTAGTGTGATTGTTCTTCTGACTAATCACAAACTTTTGCATATATGGTACGCACAAACCTAAACACACCACCTCAGAAAAAGGTAACGGGAATTACAATCAATGAAGGAGGATCACGACCTTTATAGAAAAGAAAGCAATTTCTCCCACCGAGAGATAAAGGAAAACAAAAAAAGCACATCGCTAGGAAGGGACGTAGATCGGAAAATATGCTATTTTATAAGAACTTGGTCCACCGGAAGCTCGTAGCACGCCTGCAATGTACGTTGGAGGGTCAGCTTCTACTTACTTCCTTCTAGAAGCGAAGGTTGGCAAGGAAGACCCATTCATGTTCAGCACACAGCTACCAGAACCCCTTCAGCTGCCACTCCCCCAACTACCGAATCAATGCCAACTCCAGCACCACCTCTAGCGGCTCCTGCACTCCCTGTAGCTCCACATCCACTCAAGTTGTTGAACAGACTAAAAAACGATGGTTTACGAACCATTCTCTATCTGTAGAGGGTTTTGAAGGTAAGCATGCTCAAGTGCTTCACACACTCAGATATCATGAGTTCGAACAGTTCACAGGACACGGGGCTCTTACGTTCCTTCCTGTATCCGGGAATTCTACTTAGCCTATAGGGAGTTGGTCCCAAAAAATAAGAAAAAGGCTAGTGAGTTCAGACCAGTGAAGTTGGTTCTGGTTAGAAGCAAGGAGGTGGAGTGTCACAGCGAGCATATTAATGTTGTATTAGGTCGACCAGTGCACTTGGTACTACCATACCAGGGCTTGCCTATTGTTCCATCCCTAGATGATCTGAAGGGTTGGTTAGCTCCGATGATTTCTGACATCACCCCGAGGTGGTTGGATGCGGGAGCTACTATTGAGAAGAGGGATATGAACATCACCTCCCGGTACTGGTTTGGCTTCATCTGCAGCATTATCATGCCATCCTAGAACGAGTCCATTCTGCGTCATCCTAATGCGGCTTGCCTTGGTTCTATCATGGCCAGGAGGCGGATCGACCTGGGATTGTTGGTTTCACAGGAGATGGCTTTGAGAGCCAAACAAACACAGATATCCCTGCCATTTCCTGCTCTGATTACTGAGTTATGCCGGTGTGCTAGAGTACCCCGAGAGCCTACAGCGATATAGAAGTCACTCCATCTTCCTCCACTGATATTTGGCATATAGAGGCAGAATTTACACGAGAGGAGGATGACAGGAGAAGAGCAGCCACAGCAGATACTTCTCCAGAGGTCAATGTTGACTCATTATCTGCATAGACACCTTCGTCCACCCCATCCTTTGAGCCCTCAGGTATACCAGCTCCTTCTTCTTCTTCCTCACAGGCTCCAGGTGCTTCTTCATCCTCCCAGCCAGCCAAAACCACTCAGGCCATGATCCTGAAGATGGGGCAGTTGGCCTATTCAGTTGATGTGAGAGCTACCAAACTGGAAAGGTCTATTCCAAAAATGATTGATAGGGCCATTCTGGCAGCACTTACTCCCATTCAGACTTCTATTAATGCCTTGACAGTGAGAGTTATGGCTTGTGAGAGCAGAGAGCGGGAAACCTCTGAGGTGACGGCCCTAAAAGCTGAGATTGCAAGTTTGAGGAAGGACGTAGATACCTTAAGTCTACCGACTTCACTTCACTCATAGAGAGAGCAGATGATAAGGATGTTCCTGTGACCACTAGAGATGTGCAAGGGGATGATGAAGCACAGGCAGAGTCTGATACAAAAACGGACGAGGAGTTGATAGCAGTACAGGTTGAGGAGATAAGAGTGAGCCAAGATGCGAGCATATTCAGAGATATGCCAGATCTAGTAGAGACAGTTGCGTCCACAGCAGCCCCTAGTGGATCTGGAACTGCCTTTCCATTTGAGACTACTTCGTGCACTGATTCCCCAACAAATAGAGAGACTGCGTAGCCAGGACCTTTTTCTACTCTCCTCTCTACCTTGCTTACATCTACTTTTGGATTCTTATTACTTGCATTTGAGGACAAATGATTTTATTTGTAGTGGGGTGAGGCCCACACCTTGTGTGTTGGTGTTTTATTTTGTTGCTTTGTATATATTTGGGTTGTTCTGTTTATAACTATTTTTACACTGCATTTGTGGATGTTTGAGCTCATGGCTCTCTTTTCTCTTTAATTACAAATGATTTTTGGCCCTCCAAAAAATTTTGAATTTTTGGCACATTTTTGCCACCCCTCATGAGTTGAATGTGGTTGTTCTTTTGCAAAAAAATAAAAATAAAAAATTGAATCTCGGTTTTGATCAATACCGATGACTTGAATAGTGCTCTCAATTGAACGAACATAAATGTACGGCTACGATGAGGCCAAATGAAGTTGCATAGACAATGTGTGAACTCTTTGCATCTCATTGTGATTAGCCATTTATCGAATTGATTCTTTTGTAATGACCATTGCACACTAGCGAAAGTATGTAGTCTTGTTTGACTTAAGTGTCAATGCCTTGTGTGATTAGCTTGCTTTGAAACTTGCATGAATAAACCTAGAATTTTCCCTGCTAGTCTAATTGATTTAGAAAGGTGCCCTCTTGAGATGATCTTAGGCAACTTTAAAGAGTGTGAGACAAAGTTTTCATATACCTCTTTTGTGGCCTACCCGTGAGCGTGTGAAACTCTTTTGAACAGCATTTGTGCCTTACCTTTCTTTGGAAGAATCTTGATGAACCGTAGACCTTACTTTACGCACTACCTACAATCCTCTTGAGCTGTGATTTAGCGAATAACCAATTTAGGCCAAAAGCCTAAGTTGGGGGTATGGTGAAAAGGTAAACAAGAAGTGCAAGAAAAGTCCCCCTTAACCCATGGTATTGCATAAAAATGGAACCCCATCAATTCAATTGAAAAAAAAATATGGAATAAATTTTGAAGGGAATGGGTTTCAAGCAATCCATGGAGGAGAATAAAAAGGTGACTTAGAAGCACTAGAAAAAAATTGATAAAGGAAAATAAGGGAATGCCTTGAGAATGCCACAACTCACGAGGAAAAAGTCACTGAGCCTAAATTACCATACCTTTGCACCTAGCCCCATTACAAGCCTTAGAAAGACCTTTTTGACCTTGAGTAAGCCGAATCAAAAGTCGGTTGGAAAATAAGGGCAAACCTATGGGTGAAAACATGCATTATGTTCCTTTTTTTTAGTGTGAGCGTTGCATCTGATTCTTGATCTTGAATTGATTAACCTCTGTGTGTGAATATGGAATCATTCTTCATGTGAGGGCATTTAGATACTTTTTATTGAGCTTGAACTGGCACAAGTAGCAAGTATTGCGAGCATGATAATCTTTGGTAATAGTGTGTCACAACTTGAATCTTTCAGTACACAATTGATCATTGCATAAGTAAATTGAGTGTTTTTGTGTGCACTCATGATTGAGTCTTGTGTAGCACTGTTTAAGACACCCTTTTTGAACGGCTGAACTCAAATTTTCTTGAGACAAGCAAAAGTTTAAGTTGGGGGTGTTGATGAGTCAACAAATTGGCCTCATTTAGGAATTTATTTTGATAGAAATAGTGTCCTTGAATGCTTCTTTTGTCTCAATATCTGATGAAAACTCTTAAGTTTCAGGTATTTGAAGTTTTAGTGGAAGCATGGACGCTTAGGCGCAAAAAGGAACAAAAAGGCTGAAAAGAACGAAGAAGCTGAAGCATGAGCATCGCCAAGAACCTTTGGCGATTCGCCGAAAGTATAGACTCCGCCCTTTGTTCCAATATGCGAAGCCCTGAAGGAAGAGAATCAAAAAGGCGATGAAAGTAGCAGTCGGCGCTTCACCGAATAGTTCCGCGAAGCAGTACTACACCACCCAATGAACCAAAACGTGAAGATGGTGTAGGCAAGCACTCAACGGCGATGAGACAGAAGAAGGGCAAGTCGCCGAGTCATTCGGCGGACTCGACTAACCTCGCCGAACTGTCCGCCTGCACTAAATTCTGATGGCTATTAATACTAAACTCTTAATTAATTTTAGATGTTCCTAACCAGTATTATTATTTTCATAATAGAATAGTACGTTTTTAGATATTTTCTCTCGAGTTTGGAGAGGGTTTTGTGGGGGATTTGAAGAGAGAAGGATTTGATCTTCCCCAAGTTGGAAGTGGGTCTTCTCCATTCTTCTTCCTTTGCTTAAATCAAGGTTTAATTTTTTATATTCATTTAATTTTAGTATCATTTTAGGTGTATTTTGTTATTTTTTTATGTGTGGCTAAAAACCCCCATTCTTGTGGTATGATTTAGCAAGTATGTGTTGATATTGTTGTTGGGTCTTGCTTGCTAATAGGGTAGATGTATTTTAATGGTGACTTCACCTAGTGGTTGTGGTTTAATTTAATGGGTTTGTAGTTGCAAATACAAAACCACCCATGTGTTTTTGGCTTGCCCGAGAGGGAGCTCCGAAACCAAGACCACTAGACTGATGGCCTAAGGAGTGGGTCGACATAAGGTTCAGCTCGAGTGGGTGAGCCCTAGTTCCATATCCTAACACTCAGCTCGAGAGAGTGAGTGGGGTAAGGCGTAGGCTGGTCTTCATGCGACAAATTGGTGTCCCAGAGGAACCCATTGGAAACGGGGTAAGTTGCCCAAGAGGGAACTTATTTCCCTCTAAAGCTTAGCCTAGTCACTATTATCTTGCAAATTTGCTATTGAAAGCATATACCCAACGATTTATCTCAACTTGTATTGCGGTCACACCCCAGGAACATTTCTGCATACTTGATTTTCTTGTTATTTTTGTTGTTTTTACTACTTGTGAGAAAACCCCCAATTGATATTTGACACTTTCGTGCCACCCCCTTTAATTTACCATGTTTTTGTTCATTAATGTCTTTAGCTACAACTAGTTAGAGCTTAATTTTATTTTTCTATCAATTCTCAAAACAACTCTCTTGGGACACGACCCCAACCTTTAGTTGGGTTATTATACTATCGACGATTGTAGATACTCATACCGTAGGTTAGTGTCGTTGGTGAGGTTAGTGTCATTGGTGACGATAAGTATCAATCTCTACCCCGTTCATCATTAGTCCTGATTGGTCGGCACCCTTCAAAGTGATGTGTGTTGCAAGTGGTACGACATTAGCTGTCGTGTTGGGGAAAAAACACTTCAAGCTATTCCATCCCATTTACTACACAAGCAAAACATTGAATGGTGCTCAACGTAACTACATAGTTACAGAGCAATAATTACTTCTCGTAGTATATGCTCTGGAGAAATTTCGGGCATACTTGCTAGGCACCAAAGTGGTTTTTCACATTGATCACGCAGCTCTGCGTTATATAATGGCAAAGAAAGATGCGAACACAAGATTTATAAGGTGGTTGCTATTATTGCAAGAATTTGACTTTGAAGTCAAAGATAGAAAGAGGTTGTGAAAATCAGTTGGCTAACCATTTATCCTAGTTAGAAGGCAAGGAGAATGACGAGTTGAAGGTAGACATAAATAATTCATTTCCCGATGAACAGGTATTCACGACCACACTAAAACAAACTCCTTTGTCATGACCCGAGCCTACACACTGGACACGGCCGGCACTCGAGAACCATTGCTGGTCCCCAAGCGAACCCTCATCCTGGCTGACTATGAGCAGAAGACTAACTCAAGCAAACAAAGCTTAAAAACTAAATAAAAATTCACGAGACTCAAATACAAAGCTTTAAATCGAAAGAAAACTCTTAATAATATAATATATTAAACTCACCCAAAAATAGGAATCATAAGTCTTTAAAACAATTAACAAAATAAATGAATAGACTTTTGAAACCATATTGTCCATTTATGAAGCCTCTAACTGACAAAGATGGAAGTTGGGACTAGAGCCACGACATCCTGACAAAATTTAAAAGTAAGCAAAATCCTTCGAAAGCAAGGAGGCTCACCAAAGCTAACTCGAACTCCATGAGGTATCAATGAAGCTCCTGCTGATGACCCTGAATACCGGTATCTGCATCATGAAATGATTAAGGCCAAATGGCTCAGTACGTGGAATATACGAGCATGTAAGGAGAATTCTACAGCATAAACATAAGCTTGAACTAGTAAAAAGGAAACATACTTACCTCTTCTCAACTCACTCAACTCAACTAACTCAAGAATAAGATACTCAACTTAACTCAAAGGTACTCAACTCATGATTATCAATAATAAGCAACAATTAAATATGCAATATATGGAAAACTTTTAAAACAGTAGAAAACAACTCAATGTATTGAAGAATACACTAACAATACAATTTGTATATAATAAAATATAATATAACTCTGTGGGAGTTTCTCTAACTGACAACCATCACTATGAGCTATGTTATGCTACAACGTCTCGCCCACGCTGCCAGAACTGTCCTATACTTTGCCACGATATAAGACCTCATAACTAAGTGGATCCACTAGTCTATGCTAAAAAGCATTAGGGAATCATCTAAAAAGTATGAACCTTTTTACTCACGTCGGCTACATGGTTTATGGAGACTTGAGTTATCTGAACTCATCCCAATATCGGTGCTCAATACTACTCCAAAATATACTCTGCTCATATGTTTAAAAACATAACTCTTTCTGTGGTTTGAGATTATTACTCAAAATCTTTCTCTAAAAAGAGATGTTACTCAATTGCTCAAAACTCTTTTGGAAATCTCAGTTTCCTCCTCTTTTAGATGTGACAACATTTACTCTTGGGAACACTTAGTTCCAATATATCATTTTAAAGAAAATGAACTCGACTCTACCTTTTATCAACTCAAGTGCTCAAGTCTTAAAACAAGTTTAGAAAAAGTTGTCAAAGATTTCTTAAAATAGGGTTCATGTAGAATCATGGACGTGAATGACTCAATTCAAGGTTTTCAATTACCATACAAAGAACTCGATACTCAGAACTCAACAACTAAGAACACAAGAACTTCAATAATAATACTAGCTTCAATAATGCTTGACTTAGAGGGTTCATGTGGAATTATGGGCATGGACTACTCAACTCAAGGACTCAAAGATACTTCTCATCTCAAGTCTGCTCGACTTATGGGGTTCATGCGGAATTATGGGCATGAACAACTCAACTCCAGGACTTTATGGGTAACATGTAATAGTCACATGATTAGGAATATAATCTCAAATGGGTTAAGAATTCAATACTCAAGACTTAGAACTTTAAGATACTACTCTTCTCAATGATACTCAATTTATGGAGTCCATGCGAAATTTATGGGCATGAACGACTCGACTCAAGGGTCTGCATAACAATATGGAACTCGAGTATACGAATATTCTCATTGTCTTACTTACTTCCTCAAAACATAGATCAAATCAATAGTTGATCTCAAAGGATTCATAATTGAACTCAAAAACATTCTTGGACTCGATTCTTAACTCTCTCTTGATTGTGAATTATGAAATCAAGACTTATGATTCATGATATAAAGGGTCTAGGTGATATTGTAGATTCATGAAAACATTATCCTCACTGTGATGCTCACTTACTTGAGTCTTGAAACAAGCTATTAGAAATTGTAGAAGACTCCTCAAAACAACTAGAAATGGACTTTATCAAAATGTTTGAAAGAATTCGCAAGGCTTGACCATTAAAACTTACTTGAATTTGAATTATGAATTCAAGGTTATGATTCATGTTATGAATGATTTATAGATGTTTAGAATTAGCTTAGAGTGGTTAGAATCAAAAGGGAGTCAAGGTACACTTTTAAAGAACTCAAACAGAGAAACCGACTGCAAATTGGACGGGGCAGGCGACCCTGGCACACTGAGTGGCGCGGGGAGCCAGCCCCTAAACTAAAGAACATAAATTGGGGCACACTGGCTGACATGACATGCCATGCCCCAACCCAGAATACCTGACGAATTTCTTTGCTCATTTTCTCACCCTAACTCGCCTAGAATCGAACGGTTTCTTCCCAAATAACTTGGATTCAATTACATAATATAAGTAAACTCGAATATACTCAATACATCCCTCAAAACACTCACTTTCATCTCAAGAAATCATCAAAACCCCAACACAACAAGATTTAGGATGAACTTCAAGAACACTTCTCAAAAACTCATCCAGAACTCTAATCTTTCAACTTCAAGAATGAAATTTCGCTGAAAATAACATGATTGGTGTATGGGTGAAAAAACCCAACACTTTGGAAGGTTACATACCTCTTAGGGTTTAAACCAATGGCGAAAATCCACAACAAAACACAAGAATCTCGACGAACGCTTTGATCCTCTCCTCTTTTCTCCTTTTTTCTCTTCTTGAACTCTCAACTAAAACCCTAGGGGTATAATAAGATTATTAAACTGAACCAAATAGGATTAGACCCTTAAAGCCTTACTAAAACCGAATTAAATCTGATTTGGTAAGGAAAAGACCAAAATACCCCTTACTATTTTCGGGTAACATTCCTTAACTGGAGAGCTTGACTTCAAAAGGACATATCTCACTCATCCAACCTCGAAACTTAGAAAACTTGGTGAATTTGGAAAGATAATTTAAAGACCTTTCATTTCACATCTCATGGCACACTTAACTCATCATGTACTGAGAGTTATGGTCGTTTGAAGTTGACCCAAAACATAGAAGAGCTTAGGAATTACTTCAACGAATTCTTTCAGTTCTTCTTGGAACTCAAGGTGCTACATCTAGTAACCTTAACACTTAGGAAAAATTTAAATTCCTTGGTAAAAAATTACTCACTACGAAGGATGGTTCAAGTCTTAGCTCAAAATATTTCTGGGGTATTACAATATCTCCCCCTTGGATCATTCGTCCTCGAATGACGAATGGATTGGGTATGGAATGGGGTCACTCTTACCAAGGTCTGATTGTGATGGTACACTTTCACTATAATCAAGCTTAACCCAAATCCTTAGGTTCGGGTTCTATACCCCTCTATAGGGAATCTTATCCAAAGAATATTTCTCCTTTCCACCACATTCAAGCTTAGTACTCTAACAACTCTATTGACTCCTACTAACCAACTCTTTCGGAGCCAACTAAGGGATCTCAATTACCTATTTCTCATCATAAAATCTCATCCTCCTCTTCATCCTTATTTATGCCCTTAGATGGAATTATCACACCATCACTATCACGATAAGAACATCAACCTTCTCTTTCTAACATCACTCAATTACTAAAAGGACCTCTGAAAGGACATCTCCCATACTCTTTGGAACTCATTACTATCTTACTCTCAAACACTTGACTTGATTCTCATTTTATCATCTCCCCTTTAGGTTTAAAGTTGACACTTGAAAGCTATGGACCTATTCCATCATCTCTAAACTGGTCAACATCCGCTTTTACTCTAACACTCGGGAGAAGTTTAACTCATGACTACTGAAATCTCCATAATCAGGTACTAAGACCTCTTCTAAGGAATTTCTCTAAACCTCTTATGATTACATACCCTCTGGTACACCTCTTAATGCTCTTTTTTACTCTTGTGACTTAGCCACACTTCACTGGCCTTATCTAAAGGTTAGGGTCTCTTACTTGTATCAATCATATCTATTCCAGTTAATATCTCAATTCCACATCTAACCTATGTTAAGTCTTTTAGATCAAATTTCAAGACTAACATCATCACCCTCATGTTATCATTCTTTCGATCATGACACTCATCGCAAATTTAATCTTAATATTTATTATTAAACCCAGATAACAATACGATAGCTAACCTATAATATTATACCTCATTACCTGATCAGTTCTATAACCTTCTGAACCTCATGACCCTCTGAACAAATTATATGCCTAGGTTAGATGTATCACTTCATGAATACTCTACTCTCTAATTCTATACATAATATTTAGTCTCCTTTAACATGACGACACATCGACATCAACTCTATTCTGGCTAACAATATATTCCACACATAATATTTAATCTCTTTTAACATGACGACACATCGACATCAACTCTATTCTAGATAACAATATACTTTATCTCTTTATGACTAGAAACTATTCCTCTTATCACGAACGCTTTTACAACCTTACTATTCCTTACTTGACTCATAAAGGAACTCATCAATTATAACTGACTGGGTGCATGATTGCAATAACATAATATTCCCCATCACTGTCTCTTTCCCTTAGATTGATGCACTTTCAATAGTATTGCTCATGATCTAGTAACTCCTACTATCTTTTATGGCAAAAATACTACCCAAGCTCTAAATGTAATTCCTCATAAGGATCTTAGCTGAAACCAGGCTTAAAAAAAGAGTACAACTAGCTTTTAGCTCAAACACACGATTCATATAATATGAGTGCATTCCTATGAAACTCAACATTTAACTCACTTATGGGCTTTTCTCAAGCCCCTCTAGAGTCTCAGACTTCCTCAATACTCTTGTTAAAAACAACTCATCGACAAACAACTGAATTTTATGTTCAACCACCTCTAGTATGATGGGTAGTCGAATGGATCTGAGATACGCACGAGTATGAATAAATCTCTATCACATAGCTCTATTGCACGATTAAAAGTATGAAATAAGGGAAACTTTTCTTAAGTGTCTGTAGTCCCTCATTTGAAGCGGGGCCCTCACAACCATAAACAAGAACCTACTGACACGACTTCATAGAAACCCTAGGACACTTGAACTTTGTGCTCTGATACCAAGTTTGTCAAAACCTGAGCCGACACCCTAGATGTGACCGGCACTCGAGAACCATTGCTTGTCCCCAAGCGAACCCTCATCCTTGTTGACTACAAGCAAAAGACTAACTCAAGCATACGGAGTTTAAAAATGAATAAATATTCATATGACTCAAATACAATGCTTTAACTCAAAAGAAAACTTTGAATAATATAGTATATTAAACTCTCCCCAATATAAGCAACTTAAGCCTTTAAAACATTCAACAAAATAAATGAACAGACTTCTAAAACTACATTATCTATCTATGAAGCCTCTAACTAAAAATGATGGAAGTCAGGACAAGACCTATGACATCCTGACAAAACAGAAAAGTAATTGAAATCCTTCGGAAGCAAGGAGGCTCACCATAACTAACTCGAACTCCATGTGGTATTAACTAAGCTCCTGTTGATGACCCTGAATACCTGTATCTGCATCTTGAAACGATGCAGGTGAAATGGCTCAGTAAGTGAAATGTACAAGAATGTAAAGGGAATTCTAAAGCATAAACATAAGCTTGAACTGGTAAAAAGGAAACATACTTACCTCTTATCAACTCAATTCAACTCAAAAATAAGATACTCAACTCAAGGATATGATACTCAACTCAAAGGTACTCAATTCAAGATATTCAACTCATGATACTCAATAATAAGCAACAATAAAAGATGCAATATATGGAATACTTTTAAAACAGTAGAAAACAACTCAATGTATTGAAAAATACACTATGACTCAATTTGTATATAAGAAAATATAATATAACTCTGTGGGAGTTTCTCTAACCCACAACTATCATTATGAGCTATGTCATGATACAACGTCTCGCCCCCACTACCAGAACTGTCCTTTACTTTTCCACGATATAAGACCTCTCAACTAAGTGGATCCACTAGTCTATGCTAAAAAGCATTAAGGAATCATCTAAAAGGTATGACTCTTTCTACACATGTCGGCTACATAGTTTATGGAGACTTGAATTATCTGAACTCGTCCCTATATCGGTGCTCAACACTACTCCCAAAATATACTCAGCTTATATGTTTAAAAATATAACTCTTTATGTGGTTTGAGATTATTACTCAAAATCTTTCTCTAAAAAGAGATGTTACTCAACTACACCAAATTCTTTTGGAACTATCAGTTTCTTCCTCTTTTAAATGTAAAAACATTTACTGTTGGGAATACTTAGGTCCCATATATCAATTTAAAGAAAATGAACTCGACTCTACTCTTTCTCAACTCAAGTTCTCAAGTCTTGAAACAAGTTTAGACAAAGTTGTAAAAGACTTCTCAAAATAGGGTTCATGTCGAATGATAGACGTGATTGACACAGATCATAGTTTTCAATAATTGTACAAACAACTTGATAATCGGAACTCAAGAACTTCAATAATAATACTCGCTTCAAGAATGCTTGAGTCAGAGTGTTCATACAGAATTATGGGCATGGACAACTCAACTCAAAGACTGAAAGATACTTCTCATCTCAAGACTGCTCGACTTATAGGGTTCATACGGAATTATGGACATCAACAACTCAACTCAAGGACTTTATGGGTAACATGTAATAGTCCCATGATTAGGAATATAATCTCAAATGTGTTAGGAACTCAATACTCAAGACTTAGAACTTGAAGATACTACTCCTCTCAATGATACTCAATTTATGGAGTCCATGCAAAATTTATGGGAATGAATGACTCAACTTAAGGGTCTACATAATAATATGAAACTCGAGTATACGACTCTTCCCATTCTTGTACTTACTTCCTAAAAGCATAGCTCAAATCGATAGTTGATCTCAAAGGATTCATAATTGAACTCAAAAACTTTCTTGGACTCTACTCTTAACTCTCTCTTGAATGTGAATTATGAATTCAAGAGTTATGGTTCATGATATGAAGGATCTAGGTGATATTGTAGACTCATGAATACATTCTCCTCACTCCCATGCTCACTTACTTGAGTCTTAAAACAAGTTATTAGAAATTGTAGAAGACTCTTCAAAACACCTCGAAACGGACTTTCTCAAAATGTTCGAAAGAACTCTCAACGCTTGACCCTTAACACTGACATGAATTTGAAATATGAATTCAAGGTTATGATTCATGTTATGAATGATTTCTATGTGTTTAAAAGTAGCTTAGAGTGGTTAGAATCCAAAGGGAGTGAAGGTACACTTTAAAAGAACTCAAATGGAGCAACCGACTTCAAACTGGATGGGCTAGGCAACCCTAGCACACTGAGTAGTGTGGGCAGCCATCCCCTAAACTACACAACATAATTTGAGATCAAGCTTTTTGTTAGTCCTTTTAGACGTGAGTTTGTTTCTTGTAGTTTTCACGGATGTTAGGTCAAGGAGACTTGAGTTTCATATTTTTATGATATCATTGAGTTCTAAACGTTGAATATAATTGGTTTGAAAATGTGTGGTTTTTGTGTACGGTGTTCAGAACGAATATGAGGGTCATTTCGATGTTTTGCGAGTTGGCTAATTCTTTGATGTCTGAGTTTTGGTTCATCTCCTCTTTTGCGACAGTTGGCTCGCTTCTGCAAGGCTTAGGTTGCTTTTGCGAGGCTCAGGTCGCTTTTGTGAAGGGTCAACCCTGTTGACCTTCACATTTACGAAGAAGCCATCGCTTAAGAGACCTTCACTTAAGCGAAGGTCTAATCGCAGAAGTGAGGTCCTCATTTCTAGTGGGGTTCGCTCTGGTCACTTATGTGATACCTAAGAGGGTTTTTGCTGCAGATTTCAGGATTTAAGCCCTATTTCACCACTTTTAAACTTGGAAAACCCTTGATGGCGAATTTTGAAATAGATTTGCAAGTGTTACATTAGTGGGTAAGTTTTCTTTATCATAAACCATCATTTTCCATTGATTAATTATGAGTTTTAAAATCAAAATGTGGGATTTTGGTGGGTTAATGGCAAGGTTTTTCAATAACCCAAGTTCTTAGCTAAAATGGTGATTTGGAAGTCGTTTTGATCTCTTTTCCGAAATTATTTTCACTAATGAATTTGTGAAGCCTTAAACATCTTTTCCAAGTATTGTTTTTCAGATTCAAACATCCGTTTTGATAATGGGTTTCGATTTGCTTGACCCATTTCTTACATAATTGTTGTAGGAAGTGTTGTTTCCAATGGGTGATTGTGAATATTTGAATATTTTAGATTGTTTGTCTTTTGAAGTGGTTTGAAGGGGGAAGACTCTACTCTTGGTGTGATTAATTATTGATTTACGACAAGTGGTTTCCGAAACCTTGTATTCTAGATGATTTCGCATATTTCCTTTGTTGATTGTGTGTTGGGAGTAATGGGAACAAGGTGAAAGATTTAAATTGTCGACTTAATATATCGGAATGACTTAAACAGGGTGAAATGAAAAGGGCTATATTTTAAACATTATGATGTGAATTGCCATATTATATCCTTTGTTGATTGATTGATGTAATGCTTGAATGTATGAATATGGATTTGAATTGTATGAGTTGTTGTCTCTTTCATGTGGTGTGGTATTTCTTGTGTGCATTGATTGTGAACACCATGGTGAGACATGTTATGTAAAGCACATGACAAATGGCTCTGGATAATGATATAAAGTCGATGGAAAATGGTTCGAGCTAGTGTTTTGATATAAAGCCAATGGGAAATGGTTTCGACTAGTGATTTGACATAAAGCCGATGAGAAATCATTCCAGCTACTGATACTGTGCAAATGGAAAATGTTTTTGATGAAAGATTGATTATTTGACTTGATAACTTTGATGCTTATGCGTGACTCACTTGATACTTCAGATTAATGTACATGTTGCGTGTGACTAAACTACTTGACTTTGAGATTGACTTATTGGATTTGTTGAATTTTGAATTGTGAAGATTGAACTGTGTTTATTGGGCCTTATAAGTCAAATATTGTAGATTGATTGGTTCAGCTAATTGTTGTACAGGCTGTAGTTTGAAGAGATTTGGTGGGAGCGTCAGGGGTATTCGTTTTCTAGCTAGTTGCTTTGTTCAGTAGGTTGCTTGTTGGGTACTGTGTTGTTGGTACTTACCCCTTGCTTCTACACTTGTGTAGGTTCCGAGCCCTGACGTGCGTGATCTTTTTCTCTTTTTGATCTCGAAGCTTGTGAAGGACTTGTAGAGGTAGCTTATTGTAATTTGGAGGGCCCTCTTTTTTCCTTTTCCAATACTTTGTTCTATTTAAGAAACAAACATTGAGAGTTGTATTTATTTTTTGAAATCCGCACTTATGTATTTAATGCCTTCTACACGTGAAAACCAGGTTTCAGGATTTTTTTTAGAATGAATAAGTTTTCCACCTCTATCTTGTTCTTATTCTAATGTATTTCTGCATTTCTTTCATTTTTATTGAGTTGAGGTTAACTTGTCTTGGTGGGAATAGACAAATTCTGTCACGTCCATTTTTAGGTTGATACAAATGGTATGAGAGCTCCAGGTTCACAATTCTCACGTGTGTACAAACCAAGTCTAAGTAGAGTCATGAAAATTCATTTAAAGATGTCTGTACCTATCTTCAAGAGGCTACAAAGATTGTAATGAAACTTTCTTTTATTCATCTTTTTTATACATTGTTACATTCACTAGTGTTGAGTTGTCACGTGATATTTTGTCATATGCTAAGGACTAGAACTTTTGTTTCATGTAGTAGAGAGGAGGCAGTCCCCGAGGTTTTTGTTGAGGCCCCATCTAGTGGTAGAGGTAGGGCTCGAGCTAGAGGTTGTGCTCATGGAGTAGCACCAGGTAGAGCCTGTGCCGATGGAGTGGCTCCAGTTAGAGGTAGGTCTAAAAAGGCTTCTCCTGAGCCATAGGTTGAGGTTGTTAAGGACCATGTTCCTCCTAAGTTGGAGCTCCTTTGTTTCAGGAGACTTTGTATAGGATGTTAGGTGTTCTGGAGAACTTCTCTCATGGTGGGTTTTCAGACTAAACTTGAGGTTATTCTGATGACAACTGAGCATAAGTGTTATGATAAGTTTCAAAATATAAAACCACCCCGGTTTCAGCGTGGTAAGAGTGAGGATGAGCATGAGTTCTTGACCTTTTTTCCATGAGATACTTGAGGCAATTTGTATGGTGGGTATTCATGGTGTCGGGTTTGTTGTCGCTAAGAGACTAGTGGAGGACTTTTGTGAGGGATAGACCAGTTGGATCTCCTCCGACAGAGTGGGATTTTTTTCTAGTGCTTTCTAGGACTGTTTCATTTTATGGAGCATGAGAGAGGAGAGTCATCTGAGGTTTGAGAGCATGACTAAGGCAGGTGTGTCGGTGAGCAAGTATTAAGCCCATTTCTGTGAGCTTTTTAGGCATGTTATGACTATTGTTCCGGATGAGGTAGAGAGAGTTCGCTCGTTTGTTAGCGGGTTGAATTTCTCTGTTAGCTCTTATGTGTTCAGGGTAGCTAGAGAGAGTGCTTCTTTCAATTGCATTGGGAGCACCTCCAATGAGGCGAAGTTGATGGTCTTAGAGGAGTTTAGGGGGCCCAAGAGGGCCCATTTTTCTGGTCAATTTTCTTGTGCCTCATTTGGAGGAACAAGTTCTCATAGAGGTAGTTGCTCCTTTCAGCGTCATGGACCAGTTTATGATTCGATGCAAGCAGCTAAGAGTGGAAGTCAGCCCGAGGATTTTATGGTTTTTGATGAGGTTGCCATGGTAGTTCGTCGGGTTCACAATAGTTACTTGTGCCGAGATCTTGTTATACTTGTGGGGATCCAAGTCATATGATTCGACAGTGTCCTCTACAGACTCATTCAAGACCTCAATGTTCTTTGTCAGTTGTTCCAGATAGAGATTCTGCTCATCCGACCAGGGGTCGAGGCAGAGTTTAGAGTGGTAGAGGTGATAGGACTTTTGTAGGGGTGTTCTAGCTACGAAGGTAGAGGTTCTACTCTAGCTACAGGAGGCCAAGATGACTAGTGCTATGATTTTCTTGGAAGGCCTGAGGCTGAGACTTCTGATGTTGTGATCACAAGTATAATCCCAGTTTGGCATCGACCTACATCTTAATTGTTTGATCCGGGATATACTTTCTAGTATGTGTCTACCTATTTATTTGTTCGATTTTATATGTTTTCTACTTGCATGCATTTGCCTATTCATGTTTCTACACAAGTGGGTGAATCCTTAGTAGTGGATTGAGTGTATCAAGCTTGTCTTGTTTTCTTTTGATGGGTATGACAGTTAGGTAGACATGATCATTTTGGGAATGGTAGAATTTGACATTATCTTGGGTATGGATTGGCTTTCTTTGAATCATGTTGTTCTTAATTATTTTACTAAGACTGTGACCTTAAAACACCCCGTATCTTAAGAGTTTAGTGGACGGGAGCTAGTGATTCTTACCCTAGCAAAGTGATCTCCTTCATTAGAGCTCAGAGATTGGTTGATAGAGGGTGTTTGTCCTATTTAACTTTAATTCGGGATACTAGGGTTAAGTCACTTCTTATGGATTCTGTGCCCGTGGCTCGAGAGTTTATAGATGTGTTTCGGTCTGATCTTTCGGGTGTTCCTCAAGAGAGGGATATTGATTTTTCCATTGACTTGGGGCCGGGAACCAAGCCCATTTTTATTCGTCCTTATCGTATGGCTCAAGTTGAGTTGAAGGAATCGAAGGATCAGTTGCAGGATTTTTTAAGTAAGAGATTTATTCACCCTAGTGTTTCCCAATGTGGTGCTCCGGTGTTGTTTATGAAGGAAGGAAAATGGATCCATGAGGATGTGTATTATCGATCATTTAACAAAGTGACAGTGAAGAACAAGTATCCTCTTCCTCATATTGATGATTTGTTTGATTAGCTTCATGGTGAATCTATGTTATCTAAGATTCACTTGAGTTTCGACTATAATTAACTTAATATTAGGGAATCAAATATCCCTAAGACCACATTCATCACTCGTTATGGCACTATAAGTTTCTTGTGATGTCTTTCGGTTTGACATACACCCCTGCATCATTCATGAAATTGATGAACAGATTATTTTAACCTTATTTGGATTCCTCTGTGATACTGTTCATTGATGACATCATGGTGTACTCTAATACTGAGGCAAATCAGGATTAGTATTTGACGATTGTACTAGAGAGATTGAGGGAAAATAAACTTTATGCCAAGTTCTCAAAGTGTAAGTTTTGGCTTGATTCGGTGGAATTTTTGGGATCGTGGGGTCCAAGTGTCACGACCCAAGGTAGCCAGCAACTTAGGCTTCTTCATACAAGAAAATAGAAAAATAAGACATTTTAAGACCGTCCCAACATAAAAGAGTTTATAAAAGTGAAGCGGAAGTCTAAATGTCATCTCAAATCCATCTTGCAACACCTCAAACTTAGAAAAGGGAAAATATTCTCTTAATAGTCGACTTGGTGATCTGCTGAGTCGACTTTGCGATCCGCCATGTAAAGCCCCTCACATTTTTGCTCGATTTCAGCATCTAGTGTTCAGGAACTTTAGGCGAGCTAAGTTGAAGTATCCATTCCGCTCGGCACATTGCCAAAGTTGACTCTGTATTGCCTAAGTTGACTTATCCCCCAATTCGACTTTTTGTAAATTTGGTGAGCTAAAGGCTCACTTGGCGAGTCGCAAAGCTGCCTATGGCGAGCTCCAGTGTGCCTTGTTTTCAGTTTTTAAGTCAGGGTCTTAAAAGTCTTTTCAAATTATTTTAATTCGATACTACATCATTTTACCCTTCATCTAAAGACCTATATAAGAGTTCTCCCTCAAATTTCCCCAATTTAAGACCCATTCTCTCAAGAATCTAAAAGAAGATCAAATCTTTTCTCAAAAATATTTCTCTCTCTAGAACTTGAAGAAGAAGAAGAAGGGTTCAACTTAGGGTGTCAATTCATCCATTGAAGATTAGAAATTGGCTTCAAGGTATGATAGTTTTCATCCATGGAAGCCGTTCCCAAATTCTCCAATTTACATAGTTAGAATTCTCCAATTGAGTTAGGATTTTCTTCGATGTCATGGGTTCCTTTGAATGTTGAGTTATTTGATAGTAATTGCATGATTTTAAGTTGATTTCACATGAACCCATGCATAACCCATATTTTCTAAGCTATGTTGATATAAAGTGGGTCTTGGACTATGAAAGATGAATTTATGAAAATATGCATGTCTTCTCTTAATGAAATAGATGTAAATGAATTTGAAGATGCACTTATTAATTATTAAAAATAAAGCATGAACATAAAAGTATGTTTATGACTCAAGAAAGCTTATAAATGAGATTGTATATATGTTCTATGAAGCTTTGCCACATGACCCGAATAACATCCAGATTTGCATTGAATGCTTTCCGGGCTATTTTCCTAAATTAGGTCTTAATTAGTATGGTATCCGGATATTCCATCAATTATTATAAGCCACGATTTCAAAACTATTTCCATTAGTATTAGTAGGGCAGCTCCTACATGAAGTGAATGGATGTGGCCTTAATAGCTATTATTAAAGGATCATGGATGGTGAAAAGTTTTCTCATGCATGGTCTAAGGAGCTATCTTATGATAAGGCATGTGGCGACTACCCATGTATCTTAATGAGAAGATAAGTAAAGACTTAATAACTTCTCTATGGGATTTAGGCTTAGCACCCAAAGGATATTGAGATGGAAGCCCTCATTTTAGATGAGACTGGGTATCTAGAAGCAATGTCCTTATCCCTTACCTATGTGCCCCCATAGGATGATTTTCTAAAGTAGACATTATCTAGTGGATCCACTTAAGCTAGAAGTTCATGGTTCTACCTTGACAAGTAGGACAATCTTTTCCGGTGTGGGAGACATCGGGGATCATGTTATACCTCACATTGTCTCTATGTCTGTTAAGGCTAATTCCCACAATAATAATGAACTAAGGTTACTTCAAAAAGTATCTCACATGTTTTCCAAGATGATGTTCACTTGCATTGACCATCATTTTATACTTATGGTTTCTAACTCTCAACATACATGTTTTAGCTTGATCATAGCGTACTTATGAAAATGTCCCTTTTTAGCATGATTTAAATGTTTTATGAATGGCTACCATACTTGGTACATTGTTTTTTACTAACATATACTCTTGCCTACATTTCTCCAAATGTAGGGTCCGACAGTTAGGGTCCTCAATTTCATGACTAGTGGTTGATGTTGAGATTTCCAAGCTTGGTGAGTCCTCATGGTTCGAGGACGGATTTCCATTGTTTAGTTCTTTCTTGTATTTCAGTTTTGAACATGATGTATGGGCTACACCCAATCTCATTCTATTGTATTAGATGGCTATTGAGACAATGCTTTTCAGACTTCCGCTTTGTTTTATAAAACTATAGGACTTGAAAATGTTGTTGTACTTATTATGTTCTGTTTCTTATGTCATGAATTTTAAGTGGCTTGTATGGGTTCCCCCGGGGTCCTATACGCAATATTACATCTAGGGTGTACCCCTTGGTCGTGACAAACATTGTAATTAGAGTACAAGGTTTAGAATGGTCCTAGGATGTCTCATAAGCCACGACGAGCAGAATCTTGTTTTTGATTGTGATGCACGCCACATTTATGAATAAGAGGCTATAAGATGTTTAGGAAATTCCACTTCTTTCATTACCCTAAAGTCGTGTGATAGAGTGTTTCACGACCCAGGGGTACCCCCTAGATGTAACAAGGCGCATAAGACCCCGACAGGCCTCATTCAAGCTAACTTACATCTCATAACATAAGATAATAGAAATGAGCCGAAATTTAAAATATTTTCACAGCATCAAAGTTTCATATAAAGAAGCGGAAGTCGTTTACACTTGTCTCAAACCATCTAAAACATGAATAGTCTTTGGGACACCGCCCATACAATAGTTCTAAACATAAAATGAAAAAAATAAGGACATGGTGGTCAAATCCTCAAATGCTATGAGGACTCACCAAATCTTCACTCCTTGGTCTACCATGAACCTAGCCACAGGAATGGAAGTCAATATCGCCGGACCCTACATTTGATAAGAATTTAGGCAAAAGTATGTGTTAGTACAAATGAGCAACGTAAGAGATAAAATCACAAGTCATAAGCTTATTTTATGATGGCTAGCATATATCATAAACATAGGCATTAGTAAACATAAGATATAATACATAAGCATAAGAGATAACAACATATGTCATAAGCATACTCAATATACCTAAATCATCATAACATAAAAGGAGTACTTAATAAGTAACCTGGAAGCATTCATAACCAAGACATGGACAATACTTCACTAGTCTTACTCATCATAGTAGGCAACCATCGGTCATCATGTAAGCTCATTAAGAATCTTTCTCATCTTTTAGCTTACCTTTCATAGACAAGGGAAATCACCTCTAGTCATGGTTGTATTGGAAGGTCATCCAAGCTACAATCCAAACTAGTCATTCTTATATTTCATAATTCACATTGTTCTTGCTTTAATTTTTAAGACACAGGGATTCACCTCCCTATGCCTATCATAAAGGCTAATGGGTATCACCTCTTGCCTTAGTTGTATAGTCATAGGTATTTGCCTCCATGACCATTACAGGGAATCATAGGTATTCGCCTCCATGCCCTACCATTGTATGATATAGATATTCGCACCCACATCATTATACAAGGATCATAGGTATTGTCTCCATGTCCAACATGATATGATATAGGTATTCTGCTCCACATCATTTTATAAGGATCATAGGTATTCACCTCCATGATCTACAATAAAGGCTAAAGGGTATTCACCTCTTGCCTTGCTTTAGGAGTTATATATTAAGGGTAGTAACCTCACACTCCTCATATCATGACATGGGTAATCATCTTATGTCTATCATCTCATGACACGGGTAATCACCTCATGTTCTCTAACTTAGGAATATGGGAGAGCACTTCACATCCTATCATATGAAGCTCTTGGCGAATCACCTCCAGCCTTAGCACATCTCATAGTACTTTGGCTTAGATTCATTTTAGCTGAGCAAGCCTTTCAACCTAGAATAATTCTATGTGAGAAAACCTTTCACATTTATATATTATGTGTTCATGAGAATAGTCTTTCAATCAACACAACAACAATATCATAATCATTGACACTTCACTCCCAAAGTGTTCTTAAAGCATTTACATAGATTCTTAAAGCATAATCTCATACATTCATAATATAGGTCAATGTGGATAACTCCTTCCACCACAATCCTATCTACAAATCAACATTCATCATATAATCTTTACTCTCAAAGCCCTACTCATCATACTTCATCACATTAGCTTTACTCTCAAAGCCCTACTTAATTATCATTCATAATACATGCCTTAGTCTCAACACAATTCTAATCATCATTGCTTACAAGTGATAATTCATCAATTCACACATATATGCTTTGATCTTAAGCAATCTAATCATACTTTGATCTCGTTCAATTCATGATTATATGTTTTTCTCTTAATCAATTCACACCTATATGCTTCGATCTTAAGTAATCTAATCATACTTCACCACATATCCCCCAATATCAAGCATTACTATTCATGGTTCATCATGCATACATTAATCTCTATCAATTCATGTCTATATGCTTAACTTTCAAGAGATCTACAATGTATTTCATCAATTCTAGAAGATTACATGTAAATCCTCAATTTCCCCATTCATGGCATAAAACACAATTACATCAATTTCATCTTTCTAGAATGGGTTAGACATGGGTACATGTAAATTCATCCTAAAAACATGTAATTATATCAATTCCATCATAAACAATCATAATCCACTCAATTGAATCCATAGCCATAACTTTAGAAAAACCCTAACTAGAATTGGGGAATAATTATTCTACATTGGGGAATTCATGGGGCTCCATTGATGAAAGGATTACATGGATGAATAAGCCATAATACCTTGATTACAAAGCCCACAATTTCTTGAGGAATGGAGAATTGATCTCGACCCTAGCTCCAACTCTTTCTTCTTCTTCTTTAAGTTCTTGAGAGAGAAATATTTGAGAGGATGAACTTTTGGATTCTTTTGGGGTTTTCGAAATAATGTCTTGAATGGTAAATTTAAAAGGTTAAAATCACTTATATAGGGGTACTAGACTTAGGCAAAATGACCTCACCTATATCTAACTTAAATCAAAATTTCCCAAAATGGCCCTCACTTGGCAGCCTACTACATAGGCCTCATGAGAGGCACCACAAGCCGTGGTCCTCACCACTAGCCATGGTTCTGCTCATTGTCCTAGGACCAATAGCTAGGCCACCTTGTATCAGACTCCAAGAAATGAAGGCATCACAATGAGCCTTCCCATGAACCGTGGTCTTGACAACTGGTCGTGAAGTGGCTCGTGAAGGTGGGCCAACATTGGGTAGCTCATGGGAAGCTACTACCTAGCCACCACGAGCCGTGGTTCCCACCACTAAATGTGGTGGTGGTCGTGAAGGTGGCGGCAGTGCTTGGGACGCCTTTGTCCCTTGCCTTGGCCCTTGCCCCTTTTCCCTCGGCTCTTTCCCTTGTTCTTGGCTTGTTACCCTCATGCTTAGCGGTAGTTGTCCTACTAGATTACTGGGTGTTACAATATATCCCCATTGGGGACATTTGTCCTCGAATGACTATCTAGGCATCTCTTAAAGGAAAAGACTCTTGATTAGTAGCTCATCATGCATGCAACTCATCTTAATGCACACAACTAGGGAGGAACCTGAACTCCATACTCTAACATGCTCAATGCATCTCTAGGAAGGTAGGAGCTACATCTAACAACCCAAAATGCATGAAATTTTAACATTTCTCATGTTCAAGGAAGAATTACCTCTCTATACTAAAAACATGCTCAACACAGCCTCATCCAGCCTATATGTTATCTCTACTCAAAGCATATTTCAAGAAGGAATTCTCTCAACTCCAAGTTACGACATGTTTATCAATACATCTCATGAAGTCTATAGGCAATTCATACTCAATGCAATACAACACGAGGAAATAATCATATAAACTTTTCTTCTTTCAGAACACAAGATTTTCATGAACATGCACAACATAAAGAAATCATGGGAACACATAAACACTCATGACTCCAAATTAAAATACAAACTAAGAGGAACTTATCATCTCAAGCTAAAAGAGGAGTAGAAGGAAAGGATGAGGATATCGGGTCATCACATCGGCCTAGGCCTCCCAAGTAGCACCCTCAACTAAGGGATTCCTCCATAATACTTTCACGGAAGTAACTTTCTTGTTCCTCAACTGCTTAACTTGCTAGATTAAAATCTCAATCGGTACTTCTTCATAACAGAGATTCTCATTAACTCTCCATCCTTTTGAGGGAACTTATAGATGTCGGATCTCTAAAAAACAACTTAATCATAGAGACATGGAAAATCGAATACACTGATGTCAACTCATTAGGAAACTCTAGCTCCTAAACACCCTACCAACACACCTCAAGATCTCATATGGGCCTATGAAACGGGGACTAAACTTCCCAAACTCTTTATACCTTTGAAGGGTGAGAGCTTCAAGTAAACCCCAAATCATAACATTAGGAACACTCAACGACCTTGCTATCTAAGCACATCATCTCCCCCTTGGGAGCAAGCCTAAATGGACTTTCTAAACACCATTTCTTTCAATTCAACTAAGGTCGAATAAAGTTATCACTAAGCTTTCTCATCCATCTCCCAAGATGATTCTAAACCATGGAACATACCCAAAAATCATAATGACCAATCGGATTCTACCATCAATAAAAAACAACAATAATGCATCCCATTCATACGAAAGAAAACATCAAAGTCTAGCATATCAAGTCTATCAAGTCACATAAGACAAAGCTACACCAGAATCTAATAAAGCATAAAACATATACCGGTAGCCACATCCGAAGGACGCTCTTCTTCACCTCGAACTTGGAGTACATAAAACTTATTCTCCTTTGGAGCATTTGCACCCGAACCAATTGTACCGGATGAAGGGTAAGATTGAGACCTACGAGGACTATCTCTTTCACTTTTAGAAATTGTAGGGCAATGCCTTATCATGTGGCCCAACTTACCACAACTAAAACAAACATTAGAACCTGCTAGGCATTCACGCGCATGTATTCTATCACACTTACTACACCCTGGCAATAAAACCCACTACCATCTCCTTGAGGCTTAGATTAGACACCCTTCCTTCGTTGAACTTAGGAGTATTTTGGGAACCTTTCCCAGGGAATGCTTTTCTACACCTAGGGCGACCATGTCGATCGGACCTTGCATGAGAAAGATTATCATACTCCACTCTAGACCTCTTTTTCCCCCTAGACTTTTCCTTGAGTTTTCCCTCCTCAATTTGTTGTTCATGGACCATAAGACGGGAGATGTCCATGTCATCAATGAGCATTGAGGTACGGCACTCTTTAGCCACCATATCGGATATACCCGTCACAAACTTATTCATCTTAGCCCTAGAATCTGCCACCATCGTTGGAGCATACTTAAACAATTGAGTGAACTTTAGGGCATACTCCTTCACACTCATACTTTCTTGATGAAGGTTAGTGAAATCTTGCACCTTTGCTTCCCTCAACTCAAGCGGAAACAACCTATAAAAAATGCAAATTTAAACACTTCCCACTCTACGGGACCCGTTCCTACCGGCTTGCCTCTTTCCATTGGTCGTGCCACACTTGCAACACCTTTCAATTGGTAAGCAGCCAATTCCACCTTCTCTACCGGAGTCACTCCCATAATAGCAAGTATCTTATAGACCTCATTGACAAACTCTTGAGGGTCTTCCTCCACTTTGGAGCCATAAAATTTTTGAGGGTTCATCCTCATAAAATCCCTCACACTTGACGCCATCGTAGCCATATTTAGGCTCACGAGGGCTACCACCTCTCTATTTTCTTGGACCATCATGGATTGACACAACACTTGAAAAGTTGTCCTAAGCTCCGCATTAGTCACATTCTCACCTAATAGTAATATCATGTGGACCATCAGGTAAGGATTAGGAGAAAAATCTTATAGAATTAAACTCTATGGCAGGACTTAGAGTATGAATAAGTGAAGTTTCCTGATCATCTTGTAGCCTCTCATTCATAAATGTGGGGTGCTTCACACTTATGAACAAGCTCTACTAGACATGGTTTTGAGACATCCTAGAATCATTCTAAACCTTGTGCTCTGATTACCAAGTTTGTCACCACCCAGGGGTACCCCCTAGATGTAACATGGCGTATAATGTCTTTGGGATGAACTTTGGGATTCTTTTAGGGTTTTGGAAATAATTTCTTGAATGGCGAGTTTAAAGGGTTAAAGTCACTTATATAGGGGGTACTAGACTTATGAAAAATGGCCTCACTTAAATCTAACTTAAACTTGAATTTCCCAAAATAGCCCTCACTTGGAAGCGTATTGCCCAGTCCTTACGAGAGGCACCACGAGTTGTGGTCCTCACCACTGGTTGTGGTCTTGCTCATGATCCTTGGACCAGTAGCTAGGTCACCTTGCAATGGCCTCCAAGTGAAGGCATCATCATGACCCTTTCCACAAGTCCTGGTCTTCACCACTGGCGGTGAAGTGGCTAGTGAAGGTGGGCCAACATTGGGCAGCTCATGGGGAGCCACTGCCTAGCCACCACGGACAACACCACCGGCTGTGGTCCCTGCCACTGGTCGTGGTGGTAGTCGTAAAGGTGGGGGCAGTGCTTGGGAACACCTGGTCAGCCTTGGTCCCTTGCCTTGGCCCTTCCCCCTTTTCCCTTGGCTCTTACCCCTATTTTTTGGCTTGTTGCGCTCAAGCTTAACCCTAATTGGCCTACTAGATTACGGGGTGTTACAGAGTGTTACTCTAGGTATCTTTCTCTCCTAACCGCCTATTTATGTTTTTCATAAAATGCTCCCTCGATGGAATTCCATTAGAAGGAATACGAATGTTCGTGAAAATGTGAGACATGAGGTTCCCCATGTGTCGGTCAACCCTTTGGCCGAGCATGTAATTAATGATGAAATTCGAATCGCACTTCATACATGACCTAACCTATGATGGCTTAGGTAAATAGGGATGTTGTGGCTCCCGTAAACTATAACGACCTAAGAGCACCCCCTAGCCGTTACTGGCATATTCGACCTCTCAGAGGTCTTATACAGGCCCTTAGCATTCGTCATAGCATTTATCATCGAAAAATAGCAAAAAATTTAAAACGTTTTCATAATATAACACAAGAGTTAAAAGTCACCTCATTTAAACCTTTAATACAAAATCGGAGTACTACGTCTCAAGGTAGTCATCTTAAAACACGACTACAATACAAAAGGGACACAATCCTTACAATACAAAAGAAACTACTATCTAGTACATTGAACTTAAGGAAACTCTTTAACATAAAGGTCCTTGAATCTTTAAGAACACACCCGAACTTGGGAATAGTAAGCCAAGCTCATCACTTCTAGGAAAGGCCCTTTAGCCACCACCACCTACACTTGGTGTAAAAAGATGAAGAAGAATGGTGTTAGTACAAGAATGCACTAAGTATGATAACCATGCAAAAACATGCTTTTAAAAGGGACATTTAGTTGGAAACCATGCATCATGCCTTTTTAGAGAATCTTCAAGAACATTTAGTACAATAGGCACAATATAAACTACATACATCATCATACACATGGAAACCATTCATAATAACACATAGAGCCACTTATAGCATTTTAGGCATATTCAATGCATACAATACATTACCTTCCTCTTTATCTTAACTCCTTTCTTCAAGCAACCCTTAGGGAATACTTGGTGCAATGTATCACCTTAAGGTTACCAAGGGTGAACTTACATATAGCCTTCATCAATCCAACCACATATATTC
>JAJONQ010019166.1:0-48941 GCA_036250385.1 Solanum microdontum
AAGGGTGAAATTTAAACTTTTATAGTTTTAAAGTTTGAATTTAAATTTTCAAACTTTTATAGTTTTATAGTTTTAAAGTTTGAATTTAAATTTTCAAACTTTTAACTTGTGAAATTTAAACTTTTATACTTTTAAAAGTTTGAAAGTTTGTATTTAAAACTTTAAAAGTATAAATTTTTAAGTGTAATGTTCCTAATTTTTTAATTTTAATAAAAAAATTATAATTTATAAATTATAACAGTTGGGACCCGATTTTCGGTCCGGTCCGTTACCGGTCCGGGACGGGAACGCTATTTTTTTCCCGAAATTACCGGTTCCGGTCCGTCCCGGTACCGGTTCCGTTCCGGATCGTGGTGCCCGATTCCTTTCCGATCCCGGTCCGTCCCGGTCCAGTAGTCCCGGTTCCGGTACCGTTCCCAACCATACTCACAACAAAGATGATTCCATATTCACACACAATTCTTCAACAATTTATAGTTCCAAAACCACATACAACTCTCACACTCACAAATATGAACACATGTATCACTTCACCCATAGGTTTACCTTTATTTTCCAATCAACATTCGTTTTAGCTTTCTCAAGATAAAAAAAAGGTCTTTTCAAGGCTAGTAACGGGGCTGATTGTAAAGGTATGGTCATTTAGGCTCAGTGGTTGCTATCCTCATGAAATGTGGTATGAACCTAATGTTCCTTCGTTTTCTTCAGCATTTTCACTCATGCTCAATAATCACCCCATTATTCACTTCTCATGGACTACCAGACACCGCATTTCTTTTGCAACTTTCACAACTTTATTTCACAACTTTTTGATTCTTTTTCTTTCGCTTTCTTCTTTTCTTTATCTTTTTTATATAGAGGGGTTCCATCTTTTTAAAGTCCATGTATCAAGGGGGACTTCTTCACACTTCTTGATTTACCTCCTCTTTTCACCACATCCCCAACTTAGGCCTTTGGCCTAAGTTGGCTATTCAAACAAGCCACGGGGAATTGACAAAGAGGGGTCTCAATTGCTCAAGTTTCTTCCAAGAAAAGGATAAGGCCTAAAGGGGGTTCAAGCAAAGTTCACACATCTCACAAGGTTGGTCACAAAAAGAGGTATATAGTCAATTTGTTGCACTCTTCAAAATTGTTGCTTAAGATCATTTCAAGAGCTTGCATCACTTAGTCAATCGGACTAACTGGGCAAATTGTAGGTGTCATCACACAAGGTTCACAGTAAGCTCATCACAAAATGCATTAGCACCAATATCAAACGAGAGTCCACACTTTCGCTAGTGTGCAATGTTCATCACAAGAGACTCCATTCGATAACCGGCTAGTCACAACAAGATGCAAAAAGTGCACATATTGTCTATGCAACTTCATTTGGCCTCATAGAAGCCTCACATTGGTATTTCTTCGACTATGAGCACTCTTCAAAGTCATCGGTATTGATCATAACGGATACTCAAATTTGCAGAAGAACATCAACATTCAAACACAACAAGAGGTGACAATAATTTAGTTTTAGATGTGTCAAAACCATTTCTATTAAAAACAAGGAACTATAAGCTCAAACATCCACAAAACAATATCAACACATAAGTCAAAACACGAAACCCAAATATATACAAGCCATAGTCACAAGAGGTAGGTATGGAAATACCTCACCCCACTATAAATAAAAAGGCAATTGTCCTCAAATGCAACAAAATTATAGAAAGTCAATAAAAATGATAGAGAGGGAGGTAAAGAAGGGTTCTGTCTACACAGTCGCTCCATCTGTCGTGGCATCAATGCTCGGGGTCACATCAGCACTAGCTCCACTAGACTCTGCCATGGTGGTGCCTCTCAAGGAGGTATGTCGGGCAATCTCGAATATCGCTTCCTCCAAGTTGGCAAGATCATCATATCCAGTGGCATATCGCTCCCTAAGCTGCTCCTCATTGGTCTCTGCCTCTACCATATCAGCTGCCACATCCTCCATAGGCACATTTTCAGTGGTAGCCAGAGGCATCTCAGAACTGCTCGGAACACCCTGAGTCTCAACTGCCTCAAACAAAGAGGTGAAGTCCGTAGACATTAGATAGTCCATCTCCTTCATCAAGTCTGCAACCTCAACTTTTAAAGTCGTCATCTCGAAAGTATCCCCCTGTCGACTATCACAAGTCTCTACTCTCGCTGTGAGAGCGTCAATAACTATTCGAAGGGGGGTCAACACAGCTAGGATGGCTCACTTAATCATCCAAGGTACCTCATCTTCTAACTAGGTTGCCCACAAATTGGCAGAATAGTCTAATTTCCCCATCCTCAGTATCATGGCCTGAGTAACCTTGCTCGGCTAGGAAGCAGTAGAAGAACTAGGAGGTTGGGAGGAAGTGGAAACGGGTGTACCTAAAGGCCCGAAGACCGGATTAGGCAAAGATGCCTCTGCAAGTATCGAATCAACATCAACCTTCGAGGATGTATCCACCAGAGCTGCTCTCTTCCTATCCACCTCATCCCGAGTGTACTCAACCTCTACGTCGGATATCTATGAAAGATATGGAGGTGCCCTCTATGACCCTTTTCTCATCACGAGGAACTCCAGCACGCCAACAAACTCTGTAATTAGGACCGGTAAGGAAAGGAATGTCTTGCTTTGTTTGGCCCTCATGGACATCTTCTTCTCAATAATAAGTCCCAAATTATTGCTCTTTTGGGATATGATTAATCTGAGACAGGATGCCTTTGGGTGGCGTAGGATGAACCCATTCTGAGAAGACATTATGGAATTGCTACTGAACCCACAACAGAATAGGGCTGCTATATTCAAATTATTCTTCTCAATTGGAGCTCCAGCCTCGATCCACCTCGGGGTGGTATCAAAAATAAATAGGGGTAACCATCTTTTTAGGTTATCCAGCATCGACACACTAGTGTCCATACTTTGGTAATCAACCTCCAGTCCTCTATCCAAGACAACATTGATGTACTCGCTGATGCATAAACTACCTTCCTCCTGACCATGACTGACTCGACTGGTCTGAAGACATTGGCCTTCTTCTTTTCCTTCGGTACCAGCTCACCATATATTGTGTAGAACTCTCAGACCCATGAAGGAATATAGGGGCCACGAGGACTGGTAAACTGCTCAAACCTGTGGAACCGGATAGTTCCCCACACATTGGGGTACCTGTTCCCTATGCCATATGTAGACAACCTCTTCTCCTCGAGAATTGGCCTTAATCCTCGGCCTTTAATCTTTTGAGCAGCCGGAGATGAAGACCCTCAACTGGTGGTTCTGAAACCACTGTCTGTGCTGGAGCTAGCACTTTATCAGTAGAAGAAGGGGGTAGCCTTGGGTGTCCTAGACGGACCTTGACGAACTTTGGGATGAATCTCAGCTCGTTGGGATTGAAGAGGTTGCTCATCCTCAAGCTTAGAGAATGCAGCCTGGGAATCGAAGGACTCGCCGTCACTGCTGGAGTCGTGCTCCAGAATCTCAGTTGTGGGCACTTTGCCCTTTCCTTTGCCTCCTTTTAGAGGTGATTATTTGCCCTTTTTATAGGGAGTAGCTGCTCCCTCATTGATAACAATGACCCATGCACTTTTTAGGGCCAGCATAAAAATATCGCCCAATTTGGTCCTAGACATATCAGGAATATACATAAGAAAGCATTAGAAACAATCCAACAAACATGCAGAAATCATGTTGCAGAAAGACTTGCCGAACCAATCGGCGAGTCGTGGAGTTACTTAGGCAAGCCAGATCGGGCTCATCGAAAGGACTGGCTCAAAAATTTCCTAGAAAAATTACGTGTTGGTGATGTTCAGGGCCCTCTGGCGAATTGCCGACACCACTCATTGAGTTCAAACTAGCCCACCAAAAGTTACAGTATGTTTTAGTGGTTAGGAGCGCAAAAAGAGAATTTAAGGGAGACTTTCGATGAGTCGCCAAGTGAACTCGGCGAGTTCATACTTCTAGCCGAAAGTTACAAAACCAAACTCAAAAAATTGATGAAATTAAAGGAATCTAGGGAGATTTCGGTGAACCGCTGAGTGATTCGGCGAGCTCGACTCAGCTCGCCAAACTGCCCAACGTGCCTATTTTAAATCCTAACTTTTAAAATCAAATCCACAATCTCCGAAAACAAAATCAAACAACATACAAACTCAATTAAGCCCAGACCGATATCACCCATGCCACTGGGGTACTCAGACTTCCCCAGTTTGGATGAAATTTGCCATTTGATGAATTTAACCCTTAAGAATGATGTAAAATGCTCCATCATTAGGAAAAGCACATCATTTATCACAATTTGGGTTACTCATACTTCACACGAATAGACCCAACTACAATTTAACCCAACCCACAAGTTTATGATCAATTTAGAAGTACGAAAATGAAGAAATCAACCAGTTAGGTAATTTTAGCACATTTACGAGAATACGAATAGCAACTAGCACACATTTATGATTTCAGAGAGGTCCAACACACATAAATAGGAATTAAACAGTTGCAATTGAGTTCAACTGCTAATTTGTAGTTTGGGGTTCGGAAAACCAACCTTTAATGCCGAATTACCAAATTTGTAAACCTAGGCGGCAAAGTATCAAACTTCGAACACAAGATCAATGAGCAACATGTGATAAAAATGCAAAAATACAGAAAATATTGAGTGCAGGTGTGATTTTATGTAGTTAAAAGTGAAATAATGTGAAAGAGTTTGAATGTTTAAACCTTTGGCCTTTTAAAACAGTCTAGTTCACTGCCCAATAGGTGATATGAGACATTCTTGCTGAACCACTCGGTGACTCGCCGTGTGGGTACTTAGCTCACCGAGTTATACGGGACCTCCAGTTAATTTGGGGGTCCAAACGGCGGACAAAGTCAGGCTCGTCGACCTGTTCGGCGAGTTATCGAGCAGACATTTTGCACGTTATCCTACAATTTTTCAAATACATTCCACTTTTTCAACTTCACAAGTAACACCCATTATTTCAAAAATGAACATAAAGAAATAAAAACTTGGGTTGCCTCCCAAATAGCGCCTTAATTAACGTCATGGCACGACGCAAGTACCCAATCAAGCTTCATTCTTGGGGTTTGCCATAGTTTCACTAGGCAAGCCCCCTTGTTGACTTGGGTTGATTTGAGATGACATATAGCCCATTTGGGTCGTCGTAGCTTAATATATATGGAATGATAATCAATCATCTGATTTAGCATTGAGAAATTATCATTTATCTCTTTCAACACTATGTCATGTACTCTGACTCAGTGGAGAATGAGTAAGAGTATCTCTTCTATTTGTCCAACCTCATAATCCTTGAGCTTTCTACGCTCATGATGAGGAATGTACCTGTCTTTCTTTTTGTATAGTACTTCAAATTCCATGACCTTTTTTGGCCAAGAGATTTAACTAAGTCAACATTTTGGCCAATTTTTTGTCCTTCTCTTTCTCCTTGGTTGTTTTAGTAATGCGATCGAGGAGTTGGACTATTATTGTATAGAGTTGTCATATTAAACCACCCGGAGAATGTTGGTCAGCCACTCCAATGTTCTCAGGACCAAGACCTCTATAGAAGTAATCCAGTAGCATCTTATCTGGGATTCCATGAGTTGGGCACTACAACAACAGTGTCTTAAATCTCAGCCACAACTCATAGATTGTCTCACCCTCCAATTGTTGTTCGAGAAACTAACCTTTTTGCCGAGTAAACAAAATTGTAATGTTAGGCAGCAACAAGAATCCGAGTTCCAAAGAGCTAATCCGTGACTAAAGCACTACTTTAAGGTGAGAGAATTTAAATTACTACCTTGGTGTGAAGTTATGGAGTTTGAAAGTGAGAAAGAATGAAGAAGTGTGATTGTTGGCAATATATGATATTCAATTTGTGTCCTTTTGGCGACGTTAGTCACACTCATCAACCCACTCGGTGATTCACCGAGAGGTCATTTATCCCGCCTTTTCTTCAAAATCTTTAACTTTTAGGAGGTGAATTTGACGGTCTGCATCAAAATTGCCAAACCTGTTGGCGATGCGCCGAGGTGCTTTTTGAGTTCGCCGAGTTTTACAGGCCCTGTACAACTCTTGTGTTGAGCCAAACGGTGGATCCAGTGAGGTTTGCAAACCTGTTTGACGACTAGGGGAATGGACTTTCTGCTCGCCAACCTGAAATTTTCCACACTTTCCTCGTTTTAACCTACACCACAACACACCATTATTCATAAAAGTAAAATCCTAAATGTTTAAGACCTTGGGTTGCCTCCCAAGAAGTGCCTTATTTACCATTGTGGCACGACGCAAATCATTTTTCAAGTTTCTTTGTTGAGGTTGCCCAGGTCCTCATTAGGCCTCCCCATGTTTCTTTATGGATGGGGTTGAGGCAACGCATGACCCATCAGGTCCTCGAGCAGTTGGACAGCTTTAGAATGAGACCAAATAGTTCATTTTATTCCTTCAATGTCTGCTTTCAATCCCTCCAGCTCTTTGTCTTGTTCGGTCACCTTACAGAGAATTGTTGAGAGCATTCCCTCGATGCGTTTGATCTCCTTGTTCTCATTGTTTATTCTATTATAATGGGGAATGTATTTATCCTTCCTTTTGCAAAGAGCTTCGACCTTCACCATATTTCTTTTTAACTCATCCATTTGAGTCATTAGTTCGGTCATCAAGAGATCCTTTTCAACCTCTTAGCTCATTTTAGCCATATTGTCAAGTAGTTGGACTGTTATTATACATGGCTGCTTTGATGTCTTACGAGGACGGAGTTGGTCAATTAGTATCTTGTTTCTAGGGCCAAGACTTTGGTAGAAGCAATCAAGGAGGATTATATCAGGAATTTCGTGAGTAGGGCATTGCGTTAGCAGTTCATTGAATCTTGCTCATGTCTCATGGATCCTCTCATCCTCCAATTACTTGAAGGTTAGAATACGATCCCTATACATCATTATCTCTAATGGAGGGAACTCAATTAGCTCCCGAATACTTCTCGCTTTCCCTTGTTTAGATTCCGACGAATCACGAAACAAAACCAAGAATTAAGTTAGTGAACGACAACTAAGTAGAACAAAAATTCTACTAATCTAGAAATTCTCAAACAACACCACTCCTCGGTAGCAGTTCGATTTTGATGTTTATCGTGACCAACGGCACTATCCTACGTTATGAGTTTCTACGATCGTCGATAATATAGTAACCCAACTAAAGGTTGGGGTCGTGTCCCAAGGGAGTCGTTTTTAGAATTAATAGAAAAATAAATTTTAGTTCTAATTAGTCGTAGCTAAAGACATTAACGATTAGAAATATAGTAAATTAAATGGGGTAACACAAAAGTGTTAAATATCAATTGGGGGTTTTGTCACAAGTAGTAAAAACAACAAAAATTAACAAGAAAATCAAGTATGGGGAAAAGTTCTTGGGGTGTGACCACAACACACGTTGAGATAAATCGTTGGGCACATGCTTTCGATGGGAAATTTGCAAGATAATAGTGACTAGGCTAAGCTTTAGATGGAAATAAGAACCCTCTCTGGCAACTTACCCCGTTTCAAATGTGTTCCTTTAGGACACCCATTTGCCGCATGAAGGCCAGCCTACGCCTACGCCTTACCCCACTCACTCTCTCGAGATGAGTGTTACGATATGGGACTAGGGCTCGCCCTCTCGAGCTAAACCTCATGTCGACCCATTTCTTAGGCCATCAGTCTAGTGGTCTTGGTTTCGCCACCTCCCTCTCGGGCAAGCCAGAAACACATGGGTAGTTTTGTATTTGCAACTACGAACCCATTAAATTAAACCATAACCACTAGGTGAAATCATCCTTAAATACATCTAGCCTATCTGCAAGCAAGACCCAACAACAATATCAACACATATTTGCTAAATTGAGCCCAAGAATGGGGTTTTTTAGCCACACATCAAGAAATAACAAAATACACCAAAAATGATACTAAAACTAAAATGGGTATAAGAAATTAAACCTTGATTTAAGCAAAGGAAGAAGAATGGAGATGACCCACTTCCAACATGGGGAGGATGAAATCCTTCTTTCTTCAAATCTCCCACAAAACCCTCTCCAAACTTGAGAGAAAAATATCCCAAAAAGTACTATTCTATTCTAAAAAGTTAATAATAAATCAACTCTTACACACACAAAAAATTAATAAAGAGTTTAGTATTTATAGACTTTACAAAATAGTGTTGGCGGATCGCTCGGCGAGGTTAGTCGATGTCGCCGAATGACTCGGCGACTCGCCCTTCTTTTGTTTCATCGCCGTCTCATGCTTGCTTTTAGAATCTTAACGTTCTGGACCATTGGGCGGTATAGTACTGCTTCATGAAACTATTCGGCGAAGTACCGACTACTCCTTTTATCGCCTTTTTGATCCTTCTCCTTCAGGGCTTCGCGTACTGGAACAAAGGGCGCAATGCATCCCTTCGGCGATTCGCCAAGTGTGTTTGGCTATCCTCAGGCTTCTGCTTCTTCATTCTTTTCAGCCTTTTTGTTCCTTTTTGCGCCTAAGTGTCCATGCTTCCACTACAACTTCAAATACCTAAAACTTAAGAGTTTTCATCAGATATTGAGACAAAATAAGCAATTGAGGACACTGTTTCTATCAAAATAAATCCCTAAATGAGTCCAATTTGTAGACTCATCACACACCTAACGGTAAGCTTATTTCATACCTTAGGGATCAAAAGTTGATTGCTAAACATTGTATATACCATATGGCTCATGTACAAGATACTGATAAGGAGTCAATGACTCTTCAGTCGATTCATATCTTGAATGAATTTCCAATGGTATTCCTTGATGACCTTCTAGGAATTCCCCAGAAAGTAAAATTGATTTCACTATAGACTTGCTTCTTGATATGCAACCTATATCGATTCCTCTCTATAAAATGGCAAATGCAGAGGTAAGAGAATTGAAAGAACAACTGAAGGACTTGATCGATAAAGGGTTTATTAGTCCAAATACTTCCCCATGGGATTCCCTAGTGATCTTTTTTTGAAATAAAGATGGATCCTTACGGATGTGTATTGACTATAGAAAACTAAATAAAGCCATTATAAAGAATAAATATCCTCTTCCACGGATCGATGACTTATTCGAACAGTTACAAAGTGCCAAATGCTTTTCCAAGATTGACTTGCGGTCTGGATAGCATCAGCAGCGAGTCATGGAAGTTTAAGTCCCAAAAATAGCATTTAGGATGAGGTATGGCCATTTTGAATTCCTTGTGATGTCTTTCCAGCTTACAAATTCCCTAGCAGTATTTATGGATCTTATGAATCGGGTCTTCAAACCATTCTTGGATGAATTTGTGATTGTGTTTATTGATGACATTCTTATACATTCATGGTCAGGAGCTGAGCATACAGACAACTTGCGAGTTGTATTGTAGACTCTCCAAGATTATAGGTTATATGCTAAATTCTCTACATTTGATTTTTGGCTTATTTTAGTAGCTTTTCTTGGTCATGTTATTACAAGTGAGTGTATTAAGGTTTATGGACAAAAGATTGAAGCAATGATGACTTTACTAAGGCCCTTAAATCCAACAGAGGTTCGCAACTTTTTAGGCTTGGCAGGGTATTACCGAAGGTTTGTGGAGGGATTCTCTTCTATCTCTGCACCATTGACAAAATTGACACATAAGGTAACTAAGTTTCAGTGGACTGAGGCATGCGAACAGAGCTTTCAGGAACTAATAAAAGGCTTACCACTTCATCTATCCTAACTCTTCCAGATGGTAATGAGGGCTATGTTGTTTATTGGGATGCCTCAAGAATTGGCCTAAGTTGTGTTCTTAAGTAGCATGGTAAGGTTATTGCATAAACCTCTAGACAGTTGTGGAAGCATGAGCAGAATTATCCTACACACAATCTTGAGTTGGCGGTAGTTGTCTTTGCCCTAAACATTTGGCGGCATTATCTATACGGGATTCATATAGATATTTTTACCGATCACCAGAGTCTTCAGTACTTACTTAAGCAAAGGAAGTTGAACCTACAACAAAGAAGATGGCTAGAATTAATAAAGGACTACGATGTTAACAGTTTATATCATCCGGGCAAAGCTAATGTTGTTGCTGATGTGCTCAGCTGGAAGTCCATGGGTAGTCTAAGTCATGTTGAAGCTGATAAGGCTGGAATTACCAAATACATATGCTAGCTAGTTAATTTGCAAGTACGCTTGGTAGATTTAGGAGGCAGAGGTGTTGTCATTAAGAATATGGCAGAATCTTCCTTTGTGACTGAAGTGAAAAGGTGGCAACATGATGATCCTAAGCTTAGGAAGTTGAGTGAAAAGGTTCCACTGCAGCAACAACATTTATTTGAGCTAACTAGTGATGGATTCCTTAGATACCCTGGTTGCTTATGTGTACCAACAGTTGGACAGCTCCGTACAAAGATTCTTTTAGAGGCCCATTATTCTAGATATGCAGCTCACCCTAAGCAATGAAGATGTATCAGGACCTTTGACTAATCTATTGGTGGAAGGGCATGAAAAAAGATATAGCAGAGATGGTAGTTGAATGTCCCAACTGTCAACAAGTTAAACTAAAGCATCAGAGGCCTGGAGGCCTAACCCAGCATATTGAGCTTCCTTCATGGAAATGGGATATGATAAATCTGGACTTCATCACTGGTTTGCCTCGCACTCCTGGAAGGTTTGGTTCCATTTGGGTAATTATCGATAGGCTGACAAAATATGCTCATTTCTAGCCAGTTAGGACGACATATTTAGCTAAAGTTTATGCCAGGCCTTACATTCAAGAGATTGTTCGCCTTCATGGAGTTCCCTTATTTATTATCTCAGATCAAAGAGCTCAATTTACATCATTTTTGGAGATCATTCAGAAAGGTCTAGGCACTCAGGTAAACTTTAGCACCGCTTTTCATCCACAAACTGATGGATAGGCAGAACGTACTATTTAGAAGGTTAAGGATATGTTACGTGCTTGTGTGTTGGATTTTAAAGGAATTTGGGATCAACATCTACCTCTTATCGAGTTCGCTTATAATAACAACTTTCAAGCTAGTATTCACATGGCCCCTTACAAAGCACTATACGGGTGGAAGTGTAGGTCTCCAATCGGTTGGTTCGAGCTCGAGGAAGCAGATTTGCTAGGTCCCAATCTAGTCCAACAAAAGATTGAAAAGGTTAAGCTTATTAGAGATCGACTTTAAACAACACAGTGTCGACAAAAGTCTTATGCATATGTTCGCCAACAGAACTTAGAGTTTGATGTAGAAAATTAGGTTTTCCTGAAAGCATCGCCTATGAAGGGCATCATGCTATTCAGAAAGAAAGGGAAGCTAAGTCCTAGGTACGTTGGAAGCACTCCATCCTGTATTTCATGTTTCTAGGTTGCGGAAATTCATTGGAGAACATTCACGTATTATGCCCATTGAAAAAAAATTGTATCGCTAAAGATTTATCTTATGAAGAGAAACAAATAGCGATTATAGATCGGCAAGTAGAAAGCTTCGAACTAAAGATGTAGCTTCTTTGAAAGTATCATGGAGAAATAACAATGTCAAGGAAATGACTTGGGAAGCAGAAGAGGGAATGAGGAAGGAGTACCCCCAACTGTTTACGACTTAAGGTGAGTGACATTTTGATAATAGGCAATTATTTCTTCACAATGACTTAATAATATTTTAAGTAGCTTGAAGGTGCAATTTATATGTCTTCTTACGAGATAGCTATGCCAGGCTTAGTATTTAAAATTTTAAGAATATGACTTCAGGTTTGCGAATGTAAAAAATATAGACTCGCAAATAAAGACCTATGAGAAAAAAGAAAAACACAACCAAGGAATTGTCTAGATCCATTCGCGGGCAAATGTTCATAAGGGGGGGGGCACAGAATGTAAGATCCCATACTTTTTCTCTATTCTTGAATAATATATGTGGCGTAGTATGGCATGGTTATATAAGGTGTATATGACTTTGTAACGTACATTGAAGATTAAGATTGCAAATAGGTTGCTATATCAAGGAACTAAACTAAGGTTTTAGGTCAAAGGGACCCCTCAAACAAAGTTCATGATTAAAGAAATGGCTCGGGTAAAATGTCGCCCGTTTGGAAGGTTTAAATTATCCCATACCATGTGGATAAGCCTATGAGTATACAACATGCTAAGAATAGTGTGTTATTAGGTATTATAATAGCACAAAGCTCGTATGTTAAGTTTTGTAGTCAAGAAAATTAGTGAAACTAAGGGTGGCAAAAGTTATCGAAGTTTCTCTAATAATATTTCCGTAACTGTGGGTCAAATGTCTTGGATGTTTTCTCCTAATATATAATGAGTTAGAAGTCCTATGACCCATTAAATCAGAGGCCTACGAGTCTAGTTTGCAACGCACAAAACTCTATATCCAACCAACATTGGATTAAAAAGTTATCAGGGTTTTACTACGGACTGCTAGGGCAGAATCCCAGTCACGATCTGGGTGGGTCAATAAATGTGGTGTGTCGGCTTACTCAATGTTTTAAGCCACAAAAACATTTCTTTTCACTCCCTAACCAGAAAGAAAGATTAGGACATGGTTCTAATAGAGTTCTTGTATGATGAAGGTTAGTTTTTGATGATTTCTACCATTAAAGGGTACCCCTTTGCCCAGTAACGTGATCGCTACACGTGGCAATCATTTTCCCCTTCTATTAGCTGGGTTTGGAGCTAGTTTTTAAAGAGATAAATTTGTATTTTTTGGTGATTATTCATGGTTTACTAAGGTAATCATCTCGGGACTCTTTTATGATTTTTTTATGAAGTTCTACGGACGTTTCGTCACTTTGGGGTCATATGGCAAATCTTCCGATTTAAGATCAATTATGAACTACTTATAGGTGTGTACCAATTGTGTATATATTGTGTTTGTGAAGCTTAGGACGTAAGAAAGAACTTTCGGGAAGAAGCTACGGTCATTCGAGTGTTCATTGAAAAGGAATGTAAAGGCTAAGCTCCGTCCCTCATTTTAGCACCACTCCTTGGAAATTCCTAAAACGTCGAATGTGATATTTTGCTATTCTCTTGCTAGAAAGACCTTCAGTGAAAGACATTGGGATCTCAACTGAATTATTTTCATTATTCTATTATTTTAATATTCCACTTGTTCTGATAAATAGATTATTCACATCTACATGTCATTTTAATGGTTTCCTTGATTGTATGTCCGCATGTATGAATTCTTAATTTTCTTTGGGTGATGTGACTTAAAATATCATGGGAGACCCTTATTACTTGTATCCAGCCATCATTCCCCACTAAAGTTATTATGAAAAATCTTTAAAGTAACTCACGATCTTCAAAACTCTCTAATATAACTTAAAAATTTAAACTATTAGAACACTTGGTTTTTGAAATACTTCTTTTATAAATTATCTAAGTTAGAACTAAGTAAATCACCTTAAACTTGGTATGGATATCTGCAAGGTTAGGTTATCTTTCTAAAATTCAATTCAACATTTCAAGCTTATTTGAAAGAACATATGACGTTCCATGAGATGGTTACATATTATAGGAAAGTGATTATGCGGTTATGAGAACAAGACTACAAACGGGCCAAGATTGGCAACATGACAATAGTAACATATAGGTGTTATAAGTCCATGACATGACATGCTTTGCATTCTACTCCCGAGATATAATCGGGAGGTATGGGACCTATTGCCTATATTTATATGTATTAGACATCGATGGCCATAGGTTGGCGTATATGATGTCGGTTAGCTACTGGGAAGCACCACCATTGCTAGCATTTGGTTGGGTATATCATGCATTTGCATCTATATATATGTATTCATGACATACGTTATATGAGCATACCATGCATGTTTAAATAATATGTTGACAAATGTCAGCCATGGAGATTTTTTGAGTTTCAGTTTCAGGTGTATCTCTATTACCCTTTTACAGTAAATATTTATGGTTCTACTTTCCGCTTTACATACCTGAACATTTTTATTCGTACTGATGCCCCTTAGCCTGGGGATGCTACTTTTTGTTTCGTGCGATAAGGGACCCTAATCGACCCACCCAGTAGGATTCTGGTTCAGTTGTGAGTTAGTAACCCAATCTTATAGGGTATCGAGAGCCAGTTACTCCCCCATTTTAGGGTGTGACAAATAATGTTCTATTCATTCTTTCGACTACACTGTTTTGTTGAGTTTGTTGAGGTGTATAAGGAGTAGTTAACTATCTGATAATACCCTTTTCAATAAATAATACTTTAAATTGTTTTGACAAATATTCACGTGTTCGTTTTGTTCTTAAAGTCTTCATGCTTTCATCTAATTTATTTTCAACTTAATTCATATATCTTTTAAAGAACTCAAGTGCTTTAGATTTATGAGAAATTAAATAGACATGACCAAAATGTGTGAAATGCTCAATAAATATAATGAAGTATGTAGCACCAGACCTTGCCCTCACATTCATTGGACCACAAATATAAGAATTAATTAATTGAAGTGGGAGTTCAACTCTCTTAGCCATCACAAATGGTTTACGCGTAATCTTTCCAACAAGAAAATTTTCACAAGTTAGCATTGTCAATTTTGGTGAAAGAACCTAAATGTCCTTCTCTTTCCAACCTATTCATCCGATCTTGCCCTATGTGACATGTAATAACATAGATATCATTGTTACTTGAATAACATGTCATTACACAACTGTCAAAATAATAGTCATAAGTTGAAGGATTACAATCTAAAATGATAAAATGTTCATAACGATATCAAAAACCACATAAAACATTATCTAGAGTTATTCTAACACCATTACAACTAAAAACAAATCAAAACAAACGTCTAAAAGAATATACACAAATACTAAGTTTCGTTGAAGCATCGGAGCATATAAGACGTCATACAACATCAAAGAACAACCACCACACAAGTCCACTTTACAAGTGTCTATTCTTTTGACTCCTAATTTAACATATTTTCCCACGTAGATCCACCTTGATTTAGGTGAAACTCGACGAAACTACACAAATGGTTCTTGAACTCAACTCACGTGGTTGGTGGATCCTTAGTCTACAACACACATAGGATAAGATTCAATTAATAAGGAAGTGCTAGAAACATATGTAGAATTTACAAATGCTTTTGGAAATGCTACCTTTTTCGGCTTTTTGCATTCACGAGAAAAGTGTAACACCCCAAAAACTAGTAGACTAAACTAGGGCTAAGTGTGTGAGGGCTAAAGCCAAAGAGGAGGGCAAGAGCCAAGGAAGAAGTCTAGGGCAACCATTATTCAATAGACACTTACTCACCCTCCGCGACCACCACCACAACTTGTGGTGTGGCTTGTGGTTGGCTAGGCAGTAGCCTCCTCAACACTACCAAAAACAGCCACTCTTAACTAGCAACTTCACCGCTCGTGGTGAAGACCATGACTCGCGGGAAGGCTCATGGAGGGGAGTTAGGTTTTAGGAGTTGATGGGAGGGTGGCCTAGGTACTGGATCATGACCACGGGAGGGACCACGGGTCATGGTAGGCAACACGGCTCATGGTACGCGCCACGTCCCGTGGAGCCCTCTGTGAAGATGAGGCAGTACACTGCCAATGGAGGGGTTAAATGGGGTTTTCCAGTTTTAATTAAAATAAAGCCTACTCATTTTGCTTAACACTAGGTCCCCTATATAAATTATTTTAAGTCCAAAACTAACCCATTCATATCATTATTCCCAAAACCCAAAAAAAATCTCCGAAGTTCTTCCTCTCAAAATATTTCTCTCTCTCTAGAACCTTGAAAAAGAAGAAGAAGAATAAGAAGAGTTTAGTCTCTTTTACTATGTCAATCCCTCTGTATTGGTTATGGCTGAAGCTGATCCTCTCCTTGGTACTTCACCTAGTGGCTAATCTCAAATATTTTCTCTCGACTGGATGGGCGAAGAAGAAGAAGAAGAAGAAGAAGAAGAAGGAGAACAAGGAGATTCAACCTAGGGTTTCAAGCTAGGATTCCAATTCCTCCATTGAAGACTAGCATTTAGACTTGAGGTATGGTTGCTTTAATCCATGGCAACATTCCATCCATGGATTTCCTTAAAACTCTCTAATTTCAAAAAGAATGAAATCCCCAATTGTTAGTGTAACGACCCTAAAAATGAATAAGTTAAACTAGAGCCTAACGTGTTTGTGTTTGAGTTTGGTGTGAGGTTTGAGTGAGGTTTCATGTTGTCCCGAGCTATGGTTGAGGGGCTTATGAGTTCAACGTCAAGGTATGACTCCCCATGGACTACCCTAGGGGTCCTTGAGGAGGATCCTAAGCTTAACCCCCAAGACCCCAAAGAAAAACCAAAGTAGGCCAATATTTGGTGACCTACGGAAAGGGGTCCACGCCTCGTGGATGGCCTTCGTAGGTCAAGCCCCTCAAGAACAAGTTGCAGCCCCAGACCACGGACCAGCGGCACGGTCCGTCAATGGACTCACGGTCCGTGAGTGTTGGGCGTGGTTCATGCCTGTGCAATCTAGTTTGGCTCGGCCAAGCTAGGGGTCTTTTGGTAAATTATTTATTAATTATTTTAAGTGTATGGATGGTTATTTTAGGTTTATTAAGATTTTTTAAGAGTATTAAAACATTAAAACCCTATTTTAGATTTCATTATTCAAAATTTCCCAAATCAAAACCCCTCTCTCTCAAAATATCTTCTCTCTAGAACTCCATTGAAGACCAAGAGAAGAAGAAGACTTAGGGCTTGAAGAGGAAGAATAATTGAGTGGTTTTTTGTGGAATTCATCCATTAATGTATGGTGATCCTTAATATAGGGGTATCTTTCACCCCTAGATTTCATTCTAAGTAAATTTTCAAAGTTTTCAAGTTCATGAAAAATCTAAGGTTTTACTCAATTTCATTGGCACTTTCTTCATACAATTTCAAATGGTTACTAATGTCATATTATGATTGTATTGGTGTTTAATTGATGATTTATTATCAAAATACTCTATGAACCCATGATTTCTCTCAATTCCTAATTGTGCCTTTATGAAGTGGGTTTGTTGATTATGAAGGCTTATGATTGTAATATGTCTAACTTGTTTTGTGTTATTGAATTGTATCATTATCTATGCCTTAATTATGGTAAATTTTTGGTGTGTCAATGATTTGAGATTCATGGCCTTGAAGGCAAGTTTTGACTAAATTTCATGTTGAAGCGCACTACATTTATGAATGAGAGGCAATAAGATGTTTAGGAAACTTCACTTCTTCATTACTCTAAGTTTTTCCATAAAGTTTAACTCTATAAAGTCTCTCTCATAATCCTTGCCCTATGATCTTCAGGATATGACTACTAGAAGGGCTCATACTAGGAGGAATGAGGGAGACAATGTCGATCAAATTAAAGAGGAAAAACTCAAGGAAAAATCTAGCAAGGTCAAAAGGGTTAGGAGCGATAATGGAAACTTTTCTAATGCAAAGTCCGATGGACAAGGTCGACCCAAATTTTGACAATGGTTTTCCGGTCGAGATTCCTCCAATACTCCTCCTAAGTTCAACAAAGAGAGGGTGTCTAACCCTAAACCTCAAGGGGGTAATGGTGGTGGATCTTTATTGCGTAAGTCTAATTGCACTAAGTGTGAAAGGAGGCACCATGGTAAGTGCCTAGCCGACATGGATGTGTGTTATGGTTGTTGTAAGAGTGGTCACAAGATGAGAGATCTCCCATTTCTTAAGGCTAAAGGAAGACATGGAAAGAAAGCTCCTTCTAGTGGTTTGGGTTCGAATGCTCCCAAGTAAAACCGCTTTTATGCACTCTAGTCTAGAGATGACCAAGAGAGCTCTCCGGATGTAGTCACCGGTATGTAAAAATCTTTTCAACATGATGTGTATGCTTTATTAGATCCCGGTGCTACTTTGTCTTTTGTGACACCCTATGTTGCTATGAGGTTTGATGTTTTTCCGGATGTGTTTTAGAACCTTTTTCTGTCTCTACTCATGTTGGTGATTCTGTTGTGGCTAATGTTTTATAGAAGATGTCTCGTTTCCTTATCACATAGAGTTACTCCTGTTTATTTGGTAGAGGTTGATATGTTAGACTTTGATGTTATTCATTCTATGTATTGGTTGCACTCTTGTTAAGCTTCTATTGATTATAGGACTTGTGTAGTCAAGTTTTTGTTCCCAAATGAGCCTATCCAAGTGTGGAAGGGGGGAAATTCTATGCCTAAAGGTCGGTTGACTAGTGCTTCGATAACGTTTATAGATTTGATGAATAGGGTGTTTAGGCAATACCTTGATATGTTGGTAATTGTGTTTATTGATGATATTTTGATCTACTCAAACAATGAGAATGATCATATGGACCATTTGAGATTTGCGTTGCAAATTCTTAAAGACCAACAACTTTTTGCAAAGTTTAGCAAGTGTGAGTTTTTGTTAAGGTACATAGTTTTCCTTGGTCATATTTTGTCAAACAAGGGAATTGAGGTAGATCCTATGATGACTGACGCAGTCAAGAGTTGTCCTAGACGTCTAACTACTTCGGATATTAGAAGCTTCTTGGGTTTGGACGGTTACTACAGAAGGTTTGTGGAGGGATTTTCTTCCATTGCTTCTCCTTTGATAGCTTTGACCTAAAAGAAGGCTAAGTTTGTATGGTCGGAAGCTAGTGAGAAAAGTTTTCAAGAGTTGAAAGATAGACTTACTTGCACTCCAGTGTTGACCTTACTGGAAGGTATAGATGGTTGTGTGGTGTGTTGTGATGCCTCTAGAGTAGGGTTGGGATATGTGCTTTTGCAAAATGGTGAAGTGATTGCCTACGCTTCTAGGCAACTTAAGATACGTGAGAAGAATTATCCTACCCATGACCTTGAGTTAGTGAAGGTTTATTTTTCCTTAATGATTTGGAGGCATTATTTGTATGGAGTTCATATTGATTTTTGCACTCATCATACGAGTTTACAATATGTGTTTAGTCGAAAGGACTTGAATCTCTGCCACAGAAGGTGGCTAGAATTATTGTAGGATTATGACATGAGTGTTTTCTATCACCCCGGTAAAGCAAATGAGGTGGTGGATACTCTAAGTCGATTGTCGATGGGTAGTGTTGCTCATGTAGAAGACGAAAAGAAAGAGTTGGTTTGGGATCTTCATAGGTTGGACCGATTAGGTGTTCAATTAGTGGACTTCACCAAGGGTGGTGTCATGGTCCATAATGTGTGTATATCGTCCTTTGTGATGGATGTGAAAGCTAAGCAAGGGCCTGATCCAATTTTGGTTGACTTGAAATAAGCGGTGCTGGGTGAGATTATGGGATCTTATTCATGCATTACACAAGTATGCTATGAGGGTATTAATGGTATGTTCCCCTTATGATATGATGATCTATGAGTTGATTATGCTTATGGTATGCTTTTCCATTATCTTCAAAATGGTGCAATAACTTAGTAAATTGCATGAATTATACTAAAATGTCCCATTTAGCATGTTTTCATGATTTTTATGCATGGCTATCACACTTAGTGCATTTTTGTACTAACCCATATTTTCCTACATTTTCTCCAAGTGTAGAGTCTGGTTCTCAAGGTGGTCATCATTGTGGCTAAAGCTTGGATTTGCTCATTCCTTTTTGCTTGTTGGTGAGCCTTCATGATTCGAGGATGGATGTTATCTTTGAAGTTCCGTTTCTTGTATTTCCTTTTCGGATTATGATGTATGGTCTATGACTCTATTTGATTCAAGTCCTGTAATAGATGGCTAATTGAGACAAATCTAGACTTCCTCTTTCCTTTATAAAAATTCTGGACTTGAAATTCATTTCTACACTTTATTGTTCTATGCTTATGTTATGATATGCTAAGTGGCTTACATGGTGGTCTTCAGGGTATTATGTGCCTTGTTACATCTAGTAGGTGCCTATGGGTTGTGACAATCTTGGTAATCAGAGCAAAAGGTTTAGAATGATTCTAGGATGATGTCTCATAAGCCACGTCTAGTAGAGTCTTGTTAATGAGTGTGAAGCGCTCAACACTTATGAGTGAGAGACTCTAAGATGATTAGGAAACTACACTTGTTTCATTACTCTTAAGTCGTCCCTTAGAGTTTAACTGTATAAAGTCCCTCTCCAAATCCTTCTCTTGTGCCTTCAGGAAATGAATACACGAAGGTCTAACGCTAGAAAGATGGAAGATATGAATGTAAATCAAGAAGCCTCTCCTCAAGCTAATCAAGCTCCGGTTGATCGTTTGGTTGACAATGTGACCCATGCGGTGTGTAGGTCTACTATTAAAATGTTGGCTCAAGTCGTGACTGCTTAAGCCAATAGAGAAGTTGTAGCTCCGATGAATTCTAATTTTAATTCGGCTGCCTCTATGGTTAGGGAGTTTGCTAGAAATAACCCTTCCAAATTTCAAGTATCTAAAGTGGAAGAGGATCCCCAAAGGTTTATCGATGAGGTTTATAAAGTTCTTGATAATATGGGGGTGTCTTCGGAAGAAAAGGTTGAGTTAGTCACCTACAAACAAAAGGATGTTCCTCAAGAATGGTATGATCAGTGGAAGAGTGGAAGACCCGTAGGAGCAGGCCCGATAGGATGGGAATTATTTAAATCGGAGTTCCTTGATAGATTCTTTCTCTGATAATTTAGGGAAGCTAAGGATGAAAATTTCATTAACCTTCATCAAGGAAGTATGATCGTGAAAGAGTATTCCCTAAAATTCACTCAATTGTCCAAGTATGCTCCAAATATGGTGGAGGATTCGAGGGATAACATGAGTAGATTTTTGACGGGTGTGTCCGATTTGGTTGAAGAAGAATGTCGTATGGCAATGCTCCATCATGAAATGGATATCTCAAGACTTATGGTGTACGCTCAACATATTAAGGACTAAAATCTCAATAAAAAGAATAGAGAAGTGAAAAGAGGTAGAACCGGTGATGGGAACTTCTCCAATGCTAGGTCCGATGGACAAGGTAGACAAAGGTTTAGACAAAGGTTTTCCAACCAAGCCTCCTCTAGTGCTCCAACGGTCAACAAGGATAGGGTTTCCAACCCTAAACCTGAAGGAGGTAATAGTGGTGGTTCTATTGTTGCTAGGCCTAATTATGCAAAATATGGTAGAAATAATGATGGAAAGTACCTAGTTTGCACTGATGGGTGTTTTAGTTATGGGAAAATTGGCCATAAGATGAGAGGTTAAAGGAAGGGAAGATAAACAAGCTCCTCCAAGCGGTTCAAACGCCAATGCCGAAAAGCAAAACCACTTTTATTCTCTTCAATCCCAAGGTGACCAAGAGTGCTCCCCGGATGTGGTGACCGGTATGTTAAAAGTATTTTCTATTGATGTGTATGCCTTGTTAGATCCCGGTGCTACTTTGTCCTTTGTGACACCTTTTGTGGCCATGAAGTTGAAATACTCTCTAAAGTGTTACTAGAACCTTTTATAGTCTCTACCCCGGTTGGTTACTCGGTGGTGGCTAAGAGTGTTTATAGAAGTTATCCCATTTCCTTGTCCTATAGGGTCACTTTGGTGGATTTGGTTGAGTTATAAATGTTAGACTTTGATGTGATTTTGGGTATAGATTGGTTGCATGCATGTGATGTCTCTATCGATTGTAGGACTCGGGTGGTTAGATTCAAATTTCCAAATGAGCCTATCTTAGAGTGGGAAGGGGGAAATGCTATACCTAGAGGTCAAATTGTCTCTTGCCTTAAAGCTAGGAAGATGCTCTCCAAAGGGTGTATTTACATTCTTGTTAGGGGGAAGGATGTTGAATCCAAAACCCCTTCTCTAGAGTTGGTTCAAGTAGTGAATGAGTTCCCGGAAGTTTTCCCCAATGATTTGCTCGATAATCCTCTTGAGAGGGAAATAGATTTTGATATTGACCTTATGTCGGATACGCAACCTATCTCCATTCCTCCTTAAAGAATGGCTTTGGCCCAGTTGAAAGTGTTGAAAGAGCAACTAAAAGATTTGTTTGATAAAGGTTTTATCCGACCAAGTATCTCTCCATGGGGTACTTCGGTGTTGTTTGTTAGAAAAAAGGATGGGTCTCTTAGAATGCGTATTGATAATCGTCAATTGAATAAAGTGACAATCAAGAAAAATATCCTCTTCCGTGAATTGATTATTTGTTTGACAAACTTTAAGGGGCTAGCACTACTACAATAGTGAACTTTAGAGACAATTATTTTGCGGCAATAAGATAATTGCTGCTAATATATTCTGGTGAGGCAAAATATCATTGGCTAATGTGTAATGGCCAGTAATAAGTATATATTTAGTAGCAATTAGAAAGAATAGCCGCAAAAAGATTTATTTTTTTTCTAGAAATAAAAACTCCCGCCTTTCCTTATGTTTTTCAAGTCGCGCCTTTCTCTAAATTTTGAAGAAAAAGGTTTTCCTAAGCTCTAAGGAAAACATTAATAACCACAAAAGCTCTTTTACACGATTAAGAAAAATAGTAGTACTAAAAAGATGTCCCAAGCACATAATGATTCCCAAACCTAAATCATCAGATTGGCATGTCCAGCAGCATATATTGCTCTCACAACAACCATATTCATCAACATATTTTTCTTTCACAGTAGCGACATCCAGCAACAATGAGCTTTTTAGAATTTTCCAGGTATGTAAATCGCTCTCCTCCACTCCTCTATTTCTATCATGTTCTATTATCTTTGTTTCTCTGTATATCTTCATTGAGAATTCAACCCTGGTTCTTGTTTTCTACCATGTTCATAAATCAAAATTTAGTCATTAGTTGGAAAGAAAATAGAAAATATATTTGACAAACTAATCTATTTTTAGGCATTAATTGTGATTTTCAAGTGATTTGAGATTCGTAAAATTATGTTTTTTTCTGTGTTTGTGATCTCTTGTTGCTTTTGATTTGATTGGAATTGATTGAATCAGTTCGTCTGTTAATATACATTAAGGTGTGTGGCTGTTAGGTTAAGGTGTGTGACTGTTAATATATTAAGGCATGTGGTTGTTAATAGAGCTATAACTTATGATCATTGAAAAACTCTATTGTGATTACGAGAACTAGTACAAGAAAAGAGTTGTTTTGTTTTGACTATGACTTAAGATCGCTTTGAAATTTTCAAGTTTAGCAATTATATAGACCCTTTGTTATTGAGATTCATGTTTTTACAACAATTTTTGTTTTGATTCCATGAGCTTGTTGTTATTTAGATTTATGTTAAATACTTGAAATCTTAATTATAAATTGTTGAAAACATCAGCCATAAGAATCTAATTTTAGGTGGATATGAATTAATTAGTCATTTTGTTTTACCATATATATTTACGTTAATGATACATTGTAACGCTGAAACTACTATTTTTTTTCTTGAACTGCTGTATCTCTCATTTATCAGTTAAATTTTTCGTTGAACTCTCTCAACTATAAACATGTTAACTGTAGGTAATGATAAAGTATTAGTAATTTAGACTTTGACGATTTCAGTTATTTTTAATAATCTTCCTTTAAGAACTCACCCTCAGCAAGTAGTGGCTTTGTCTTCCTTTTGCTCTGCTTTCTAGTAGTTTAACTTTTGTCCTTGAATGTTTTATTTAACAATTTTGTCGTTCGTTTAGTTTTCTATTTTAGACGCTTACTAGAATATGTGTTTTTTTTCCATAAAATGCATTACCATAACGACAAATGAAAGAGTATTATTACGAAAATCTATAATCTGGTTACCAACTATCTTGCAACAGATTAGTAGACCTCAAGCACAATACAGATTCTCTGAAAATAAATAAATACATTTACTCCTATGCCTTGTAGTTTGTACATTCCATACTATTTTATTGATAATGTCTTTAACCTGCTGGAATACAAACATACTGTAATGTTCCCTTCCTGAATGTGTTATGATGGCAAGTCAGCCACATGTAGTAGATTACAACTTGGTATGTTGTAGCAATCAGTTCTTTTCTTCATCTTGTTCAGACTTTATTCTGATCAACATAAGCATCTCATTAACCCCATACCTCATGTAGTACAGAGGTATGTAAATCTTTCATTATATCCGCTTGAAAAGGGGGAAACTTTAAATGAGCAACCAAGCAGCTGCTAAACATAAGATATACGAGTACTTCTATCCATCATAAACAAATTAAAAAGAGATCCAAGTAAGAAAATACTAGAGTAGGCCGGTCTAATAAACTAACGTATTTTTGTGAGTTAGGATATTCATCAGTATCAGCCATGCTAAAACTATGCTTCACATGTTTGTTTTCACCAGCTTGAGTCTTCTTTTTAACCTACTCCATTATTTCTGAAGCCTTTTCTTTTGTAGCCTGAGCCGCTTCATTGGACAACTCCTTAATATCCCGATTTGCTACGCTTGTCTTATATTTAGTTGCCTAAGATGATCAAGAGGCCTTATCCTTTAGAGTCATGAGTTGCTCCGCTCGTCTTATCCTTAATTTTCTGGGCTGATCAACAACATAAAATGTTGTTAGTATGTCCTATCCCGAAATACAACATTTGCAATCTATCTTTAATAAGTAATCTACCCCACACAACAAGATATTTAATGAATATAAGTTTAGGAACTTTGATTAAGTTCCATAGTAGATTAGATAATTCCAAGTTTGATTCACTACATTAGACTTTTATATCCGAAAGACATTTAGTACACTCAGTTCCCTGATACACAATAGCGATTAATAAGAATGTATTTTTTACCATATTAAAATGAACATATAACATGATGATCTCTATTAATTCAAATTTTATTTACATTTCAATTGTTAAAATGGTATCTTTGAGAAAAGAAATTACATACTAATAAAATGGATGTTTTATCTGAAATACATTTTTGATTATTTTTCTCCCTTTCTTACTAACGTATTTTCAGCTCCTACAATAATTGCAAAAAATAAAATCATATCTTGAACATAATGGACAATTCTAGAAATAAAAGATGGATGTCTTTTGATAGACATAGTAAAGAATACTTGGATGGAGTAGAAGATTTTTTAAAGCAGGCATTTTCTAAAAAATAAGCAGGAGAGAATATTTCATGTCCTTGTATCCAATGTGTACTTATCCATCAAGTAATTCGAGCAACAACTTATGATCATCTTGTTGTTAATGGTATTATGCCGTCATATGAAAACTGGTTTTGTCACAGAGAGTCTCTCAAGGGATCAGACAATATTGTAGTAAATATTCAGAAGCAGGCAACTGTAGGAGTTAATGATATGAGAGGAATGATACATGATGCCTTTAGAGGTTGTACAGAGTTCATAGAAAGTGACATCAATGAAAGAGGTGAGTTGGAGCCAAACCTACAAGAAAATGGTGATAATCCATCTAAAAAGCAACCTCATCAAGAGATGGATAAGTTTGAAAGACTCATGAAGGAGGCAAATTAAGAATTATATCCTGGTTGCAAGGAGTTTAGCAAATTATCCTTTTTGTTACATATCTATCGTACAAAATGCATGTTCAAATGGTCAAATGAATCCTTTAATTCATTGTTTGGACTATTGAAGGATGCACTACCTGAAGGATATGAATTGCCTTCTTCTTTCTATGAGACCAAAAAGATAATTGAAGGTTTGGGATTAAAGTATGGAAAGATTCATGCTTGTCCTAATGATTGTATGCTTTTTAGGAAAGAATTTGCCCATAAGAATGTTAATGAATGCAAAATTTGTGGGGCTTCTAGATGGAAAAATAATGCCAAAAAAATTCCACCCAAGGTCTTAAGGTATTTTCCTTTAAAACCAAGGTTGCAAAGATTACTTATATCTTCAGAAGTTTCTAAAGCAATGAGATGACATCATGAAGAGCGCAACAAATATAGAGTACAACGACATCCTGACAATTCTGAAGCTTGGAAAAGTTTTGATAGTAATTATCCAAAATTAGCCAAAGATCCTCACAATGTACGTCTAGGATTAGATTCAGATGGATTTAATCCATTTGGCATGATTCGAAAAGTTCATAGTACATGGCCAATGATTTTAATGCCATATAAACTTCCTCCATGGATGTGCATGAAGCAAGAGTTCTTCATTCTGTCTTTGTTGATACCTGACCAAAAGCTCCCAGAAATAATATTGATGTCTTTTTGCAGCCTTTAATAGAAAAGTTACATGAATTATGGGATGTTGGTATAGAAACATATGATACCTCTACTAAGGAAATGTTTCAGATGCGAGCAACACTCATGTGGACTATAAATGATTTTCCAGCATATGGTAATATTTCTGGATGGAGAAGTTCTGGTCGGTTTGCATATCCTTCTTGCAATATAAATACTCATTATAGAAGACTCAACTTTGGTAAGAAGTTTTGTTTCATGGGCCATGGACGTTTCTTGAAGTCCGACCACAAATATCGAAATGATGCTAAATCATTTGATGGAACTAAAGAAACAAGACGTGCACCCTGTACAATATCTGGTTCACAAGTGTTGAATCAAGTGAAGATATAAAGTTTACTCTTGGCAAGTCAAGAGAAGGGGTAAGTGAGGTGATGAATAACACATGGAAAAAGAGAAGAATTTTTTTTATCTTCCTTAGTGGGAGTATAACTTGGTGCGCCATCATCTTGATGTGATGCATATAGAAGAAAATGTGTGTGACAACATAATTTATACACTATTGGGCATTGATAAAAAATCTAAAGACAACTTACCTTCTCGATTGGATTTGAAGGATATGAAAATAAGACCATGCTTATGGCCAAAATATCGAGCTAGTCGTAGTTCATATCTTCCTCCAAATTATTTCACAATGTCTTTGAAGGAGAAAGAGTTGTTTATGAAGTTTTGGAAAACATCAAGTTTCCACATGGCTATTCATCTAATATCGCACGTTGGATTCGCAAACGAAAGCTATCTGGACTAAAAACTAATAATTGTCATGTTGTAATGGAAGAGCTTCTTCCTATTGCCTTACGAAAATTAACGGATAAAAGAATCAGTTCCATTTTAATTGAGCTATGCACATTCTTTCATGTTTTATGTAGCAAATTGTTAAAAACTAGATGAGTTAAAGTTACTTGATGAAAGAGTTCCAGAAATATTGTCAACTATGGAGAAGATCTTTCCCCCTGGATTCTTTATAATTATGGTACACTTGGTTACTCACTTAGCAACAGAGGCTAAACTTGTGGGGCCAGTACATTATTGTTGGATGTATCTAATTGAGAGGTTCAAAGAATATCATTGAATCTTCACTTTATTTTTTAGTTCATAAATCTTATAATATCAAAATAATAATATTACCTAATTTTATAGGTACTTGGGTGATTGAAAATCATATGTTCGTAATCGTGCATGCCCAGGAGGTTCAATAGCAGAAGCATACATAATGAATGAGTGTCTGACATTTTGTTCACGATATTTGGAGGGTGGAGATTCAAGGTGTTATTGTTCGAAAAAATATCATGATCAAATTGAGAATGATACTAATAAAGAAGAATGTCTTTTACCTACTATTGGGGAGTCGGATGGTGGAATAGATGTATTTAAGCTGGATGAGAAAACATGGGTACAAGCACATAGACATGTGTTATTCAACTGTGAGTCATAGGTGGTTGAGAAATATAAAAAGTAAATTTTGTATCTATCTATCTATATATCTATATATAAGTGTCATTTGATAACAAAACTGCTAGATATGAGTTATGTGAATAATGAACATACTGCGGAAATCAAGAGATCACATCGTAAGCGTAGTTTGAATCAACATCAACTTGAATGTCTGTATTTTGATACATTTCCAGAGTGGTTCAAGGAAAAAAACAAGTAGTAGATCTAAGTAATTAAGTAATTAGTCAAGCTAAATTCTTGTCCTTATACTTATATTGTATTTATAATTGTATCTTTCAATTTTGTTAGGTAAATGAATTACAGGCTACATCTAACATCATAAAGGATGTTAGAGTCCTCGCACAAGGGCCGTTGTTTATTGCAAGAAGATTCAATGCATTCAATGTAAATAATGGGTATCGATTGTGATCTAAACAAAGTGAAGAGTTGAAGGAAAGACAAAATAGTCGTGTTATGGTTGTTTCAAAGATCGAAAGTTATGCAAGGACAAGTGACTATGCTCCAAAGTCGGCAAATATCGCATATTATGGTAGATTGAATGATATTGTGGAGTTAAACTATTATGAAGAATTTAAAGTTGTCTACTTTAAGTGTGATTGGGTTTATGTAACCAAAGGTAGAGGAGTTAAGGATGATGAATTAGGCTTCACAGTTGTGAATTTCTCACGCCTAGCAGACACTGGAATTCCAGAACATCATAAGCCTTTTATTTTTTCTAAACAAGTTCAAAAAGTAATATTTATTCAAGATCCTGTAGATCATGAATGGTTTCTCCCTTGGTTAATTAAACCTGGAGACATTTTTTTATATGGGAGATGAAAATAGTGTGCAATTTGAGTCAACAATGCAAAGTGATCTCAGTAACTTTTCTCTTTTAGAAACCACTTGTGTTCCAGAGTATGAGTGTTATGTTTGGATAAGAAGTGGGTCGATGGGATAATAATTGAAACAGACTTACATTATCAAGCTTCTACGAATGATGGAGAAGAAAATGCTGAGGGAGGAAATGACATTGAGAATGAATGTGATTCTTCATAAGATAGGTGGTACTTATAAAATAAAATTTTTGCAAGTTTATTGAAGAACTTCTATGGATTTGTTTAATTAAAATTTTAATAAAATATCTTTGTTTCTTTCGATTTAAAACATTTTATAGAAGATGCATGTTAGTTAACTATGGATTTTCCATGTCTGAATTGGTTGATTTTTGAACATTGAAATGCATTCTATGTGCTTTTCTTTGCTATAGTTTATTGATTGTAGCTCTTGGATTGTGATATGATAAGGTGTTCTTATCATTGGATAACTGTTTTTCTAGTACACCAACTTCTCTTATAATTAGAATTATTTTTGTCGCTAAGCTTTGTTCGTGTGCACAATTCACTAATTATGTGTTTTTCATAGCTTGAAGAGATGAAGCTTCCTCCTATTTTTCATGTGATGTAATATATGTTTGAGTTAATCTGAAGCTGATGCTGCTAGATAGTGGCTTCACTTAAGAGAAGGAACAATGCAAACTAGAGGTCGCAACACATTAGTTATTGAACAACATGATGAAGCTTTGAGTTATTATATTGAGCAGCTAAGTGATGATCAAGATAACTCTGCAGCCCAAACTTATCTTTAGCAATTGTTAGATAATCAGAACAACTCCGTAGACCAAGCATATGATGGTGAATCTAATGAGTTGAATAGTTCTATTGGTGGCACTGCGGTTCGATGAATGAGGTTATACTATTTTTACTCTATATTGTTTTAAGGTCTTAGTTTCTTGGTGTGTCTAGTTGTAAGATCGATCTGGCCATTCTAGGATGTTATCTTTAAATTCCAGATTCAAAACAGATAGGTATTAAAAAAGGACGGAGACAAAAGAAAATCTGGAGAGTAAACAAGGGATTTCCTTTCTACTAAGTATGTGTAGTGTTATTACCTGCTCAGTTTTGGAGAACAACCAGCTTTCTACTATTGTGTTATAGCTTGATTTAAGTGTCAGTTCTTTTTTACTTTACTACATTAGCAAAAGATACCATGAATCTGGTGTTGCTTTTTAGTGTTTCTAGAATCATTCTCCGTGAATGGATTGTGTTAATGCAACAAAGTCTACATATGTTGCTCAACACCTGGAAGTCCTTTTTTCTTATTCTGATCACATCTAGCCAGCTGTCCACCAACTTCCTGTTGGCTAGTTGTACACGTTCTTGATGATCCTCTGATAAAACTAACGAGAGGAAAGACATGGAAGGGAAGGCTAATCAATATAACTATATCATCCATATTTACACTTAAATCCACATTGTATCTGGAAAACCAAAGAGGAAAAATAGTAGTAAGCACAAAATAGCTTATCGGCGACTAGACTCAAAGTGTCATGGGATGGCAGCAAATATCTTCTCTTTTACATTTAGAACGAAAATGGTGGGATAAGTTACAACATGAACTAATTTGAAAAAAGGACTGTCATTTCACATTGTGATTGACCACCTTAAATGAAGGCTAGTATGTAGAGAACATTAGCTTTTTAAGTGCTTGTATTAGTAGGATGAACAAGTAAAGAAAATCAAGAGATGATAAGAGAATTCACTAAGGATATGGTGAAATAAAAATGACCTTTAGTCATCCTAAGACAAAGGAAGAGTTATGTTAAAATTGGAATGAAGAAACTGAACAATCTATATGCGTGATGTGTTCTCTTCTTTTATCTTTTTTTTTTACTTTCTGCCAAATGTGTATGGTTGTATTGTATGTCCATTTTGCATTTCGAGAGAAAACATGGAGCGTAATGAGTGAGTATACAACTGTGGAACTCTAGTATTCTCAATAAACAGGGGATTTCCTTTCTATTAAGTGTGTGTATTTTTATTATCTGCACAATTTTGGAGTGAAAACAAGGGCACATATGAAAAGTTTTATTACCAGCACAGTTTTGGAGAACAACCAGCTTTCTACTATTGTGTTATAGCTTTGATTTAAGTGTCTGTTCTTTTTTACTTTGCTGCATTAACACAATATATCATGCATCTGGTGTTGCTTTTTAGTGTTTCTGGAATTATTTTCTGTGAATGGATAGTGGTAATGCAGCAAAGCCTGCACATGCTGCTCAACACCTGGAAGTCCCTTTTTTTTTCTTATTTTGATCACATCTAGCCAGCTTTCCACTAACTTCTTGTTGGCTAGCTATACAAGTGTTTGATGATCATAGCTTTTCGTCCAGTTGACTCGAAGTGTCATGGGATGGCAGCAAATCTCTTTGGGAGAACAACAAGGTTTCTACTTTTGTGTTATAGCTTGATTTAAGTGTTAGTTCTTGTTGATATATCTCACAAACCATAAACATGCTGCACAACACCTTGAGTATTCACGATCACACACGAAACTAGAGGAAGTATTCACGATCACACACACAACTACAACATAGAGAGTGGGAAAACTGGTATCAAATCCACTCACCTTATAATCCATCAGAATAAACTCATCAGTTACAACATGAACTAATCTGGAAAAAAAAGGACTCTGCCATTTCCCATTGTAATTGATCCCCTTAAGTGAAGGCTAATATGCGTAGAACATTAGCTTTTTAAGTACTAGTATTAGAAGCGTGCTAAATGCCCTGAGTTTATTATTCTAGAGCATCTTTCAGGTGTTTAACCATATGTGTTTTTTCATTTGATTACTTTCAAATATTTTTTCATTCTACGTAACTTAGAGACAAGAAAGCCTCATGGTCCTGCTTTACTAAAAGATGTTTGAAAACTTCCTCCTGGAAAGACAATTGATGAGTCGTTTAATAGTCGTAACCAATCTATTGGGAAAGAGGGTCGAAATTTTGCTAGCTTTCTAGGAATTGCTGCGAGAACTCCATAATTAACACCTCTAAATATAGATGATTGAAATTTTTTTGATAATGAGTAAGAGAAGAAATTGGTGGATTTCGTAAGGTTATGAGTTAGTATTATTATGATGTGAATAAAGAAATTTGTACTGGATGATGATTCTACCAAGGCAATCGTAAGATTTCTTATAAACATTATTTTTTAGATCAGGAACCAATTAAAAATAAACATTACAAGTGAATAAGCCAATTTCAAATTGGATTTTTGATGTATTCTTTGTTCAAGACATGATAAATGAAAGGATGAGCAATAATGAAAGATCTACCGACCAACCTCCTCACAATATTGCTTGGGAAGGTGATGTGTATTCTCAAGTGTTGGGAAATGAGAAAAGTAGGTATGTTCGTGGTTTAGGACTTGGTCCAACTCCTTCAGTTCTATGGGCTAGTAAATCTTCCTTAGAAAATATTGTTGTAGAAGATTAATCTAATGAGGCTGTACAAAGGTCAGAACAAGAAATAACTGAGTTAAAGGAAAAACAAAATGAACAAATGGATCTGATGAAACAAAATCACGAGCAGCTGCAATCAGAATCACTCCAAATGAGACAACTCATACAAAAGTATGCTCCTAATGAATCTTTTCCTCAAGCTATCAATGGAACCTTAAGTGAACAGGTACCTAAATGTTACAAGTCTTAGAAGTTTTTAATGAACTTTTAATTCTATAAAAGGATTGTTAACTAATGTCTTAATACTTACAGGTTCCCAACCATAATAGCTGTCAAGAAAGAGTACCACAATCATCAAGGATATCTAGTAATGTTGAAATTACTCTACCTCATGGTACTACTCATCTTTATCATTTGGCGTTATTCTTTGAATTTTCATTACTAGTGTTTCTTGTCTTTTTTTTAATAGATTTCTCCACCAATTGAACTAGCAATTTGTAGTAGTAGTAGTACTAGTAGTTCTTCTACAAGTATAGACTATCTTTCTGGTTCCATTTGTCTTATCGTCTGGAATTGAATGCTTGGAATTTGTTGTTAATCAATGGTCAGGATCTTTTTAGCTTCAGATGGGAGTTCCTGAGAGTTATTGTATTGAATTGTACCTGCACAATCAAAACTTCTGTTAGTTAAAAAAATCAACAAACTAGTTCCCTTCGCTTAGAACATGTGACCCTTGGAAACTAGCTAGTTTTGTATATATCCCACTTTTGTATGATGAGTGGTCAAGTCTTAGAGATCTCTTTTATCCAACTTCTGAGGCAACTTTTCTCTGTTTGTCTTGGAACAAAGAATGATACGTTGTTGTATGTGAAATGGTGAAATGCTATTCTAAATTAGTTTCTTGGCTTTGATATGACCTAATGATATTCTAAAAGCTAGCTGAATCTCTATCTTGTTTTGCTCGAGTTTATTTGATGTTCGTTTGGTTTTGATTTTGAATGCACTAGTTGTATATTTATGTTTCTTCACTTTTTACTAGTAGTCTTGGCTATCTTCTTTTTAACTGCTCATCCTCTTTTTGGTTGTTCAATGGGCTAATCCTGTGACATTAGATAAATAAAATTGTTATGGGAAAGGTTCTTATTCATACCTACCTTGACTTGAGTTTCTTTGTGAAGTCCTTTGTTGTGTTGATTTGATATTGCAATATTTCCTCCATCAGCATTCTAATCTGCTGCTACATGGTTTTTGACTTGTTTTCTTTTTGGTACTTGCCAATGTTCTTCATGTTGTGTGTTTTCTTCCTGTTGGGTGTGAAGTATAGCTTCAGTACTTTTTTGTTTTCATGTCACTTGAGTTCCAGTCTGCAAACTCCCTGGAATTGAACAAGAATTATGATGATGGTCTTTTTGAGACAACCATAAGAGTTGTTGGTGGACTTTTTAGTGTGTATGACCTCTCTGGTGATAAGCTTTTCCTAGAAAAGGCTCAAGGCATTGCTGATAGACTCTTGCCTGCAAGAAATACACCCATTGTCATCCTTTGCAACATTATCAATTTGTCACATGGGAATCCACATAATCATGGGTGGACTGGAGGTCATAGTATCCTGGCAGATTCTGCCTCTGAGCAACATGAATTTATTGCTCTTTCACAAAGAACAGGAGACCCGAAGTATCAACAAAACGCCAGAAACAATCGAATCTCTATTTACCTCTGGCATTTGACTGGAAACAAGATATACCAAGATTGGGATTGGAACATATTTAAGGCATTTGAAAAGAACTCGAGAATAGAATTTGGATATGTTGGACTTAAAGATGTTAACACTGGTGTGCAAGACAACATGATGAAAAGCTTTTTTCTCGCGGAAACTCTTAAATATCTTTATCTTCTTTACTCACCCCCTTCAGTCATTCCCCTAGATGTATGGTTCTTTAACACGGAGGCTTGATGAGTCCACAAATTTGACTCATTTAGGGCTATATTTTAATAGAAATTGTGTCCTCAAATGCTTATTTTATCTCAATATCTGATGTAAACCCTTAAGTTTCAGGTATTTGAATTATGAAGGAAAGCATGGGCACTACGTCGCAAAACGGAATAAAGAGGCTGAAAAGAACTAAGAAATGAAGGCATGAGGATCGTCGAGTCCACTTGGTGAGTCGCCAAAGGGTCTTACTTCGCCTTTTGTTCCAGTGTGCTGATCCTTGAAGGAAAGGATCAAGTCGGCGGCAAAAAAGAGCAGTCGGTGCATCGCCGAGAAGTTCAGCTCGAGAAAGTGAATCCTAGTCTCATTCCCACAGACTTTGCTCGAGAGTGTGAGTGGGTTAAGGTGTAGGCTAGTCTTCATACAACAAGTGGCTGTTTGAGAGGAACGCATTTGAAATGGGGTAAGTTGTTCGAGAGAGAGCTTATCCCCCTTAAAGTTTAGCATAGTCACAATTATTCTATGAATCTTCTATCGAAAGCATGTACCCAATAATCTAGCTTAACCCGTATTCCCGTCACATCCCAAGGATCCCCTCTCATTACATAGAAATCCTTGTTAATTTTACTGTTTTTATTTACTAGTGACAAAACCCCATTGTTAATTGACACTCTTATGTCCCCCTTTAATTTACAATATTTTTAATCGTTAATGTCTTTAGCTACGACTAGTTAGAACTAAATTTGATCTTTCTATTAATTATCAAAACCACTCTCTTGGGAACGATCCCAACCCTTGGTAGGGTTACTAAACTATTGTATGATCATAGACACTTGCATCGGAAGTTTTGTCTTGATTACGCAAACACCAAAATGGCGCCGCTGCTGGGGAGTGGTGTTATTTGGGAATTCTTAGTTAAGTAGAATTTCTGTTTTTAATAGTTGTAGTTTTACTAATCTTATTTTTAGTTTTTTTGTGTTGATTTGTGCTTCAAATGCAGACGAGATGATTATATCAATCAACACTTGCACGCTATTGGAATTTCCTCCACTAGAGGTAATGATAATTTGGGATAGAATCCTAACTTTCAAGCAATTGGAGGGCGAAAGGATCCACAAGTCATGGGCGAGGTTTAAAGAACTGATCTCTCAAGGCCCAATTCATGACATTCCCAACATAATCCTCTTTGATTGCTTCTACAATGGTCTTTGCCCCGGAAACAAGAAGTTGGTCAACCAACTCATTACGGATGATCTTGCATAGCAGCCATATGCAATGGCAGTCCAACTGCTTGACAACATAGCTAAAATAGACCAAGAACGAGAAAGGGACTTCATGCTGGCTGCACTTATGACTCAGATGGATGAGTTGGCCAAAAGGATGGTGAAGATCGAAGCTCAGTGTAAAAGGAAGGATAAATATATCCCCCATCATGAGCGAAAAAGTCTCAAGGACAATGAACTTAGGCGCATTGAAGGAATGCTCTCAACCATTCTCCTCAAGATGACTGAGCAAGATAGAGCGTTGGAAGAATTGAAAGAAGACATTGAAGGGATGAAGCGAATGATTTGGTCTCATTCCAGAGCTGTCCAGCTGGTCGAGAACTTTATGGGACATGCGTTGCCTTGTCTCCACTTGCAGGAAATTAGGGGGTTGCCTAGTAATAATATGGCTAACCCTAACAAAGAAGCTTAAATGATGACTTGCATCATGCCACGACGTTAACTAAGGCGTTGTTTGGGAGGCAACACAAAACCCCTTTCTTGCTTAAACTTTACTTTGATAAAATAATGGTGTGTTGATTGGGCAGATGGAAGTATGAGAAGTGTTCAAAAAAGTGAAGGATGGCAAGCAATAGATCCAGTCGGCGAGTCGCCGAAGGGGTCGGTGAATCCAATCTTATCCGCCGTCTGACTTAAGACATCATCAACATTGGAGTCAGTAAAACTCGGCGAGCTTTGGAAATTATTGGTGAATCACCGACATGTGATGGAAATCGCCGTTTGGACCCCTCGTAAACCAGAGGTCCTGTAAATTTCGGCAAAGAAACTAAACATTCGGCGTTCCACCGAGTGAGTAGGTGAGCTTGACGAATGTCGCCGAGTGGGCAAAACTGGATGGTTTTTGCAAGCCAAAGGTTTAAAAGTTTCAACTTCATTCAGTTTTCCTCACTTTTTATCTGTCCAAACTCACACCTGCACTCTAGTCTCTATATTTCGTGCACTTTTGAGTATTTTAGTTGTTGATTTATGCTCGGAAGTTGGATTACATTGCGGCCTAGCGATTCAATTCCATTTTAGTCAGTGTGAGAGGTTGGATCCCAAACAGTAAATTCTTTCTATGAATTTTGTACTCAATGCGATGATACTACCTTGTTGATGTATGTTAGGCCTCTTCGGTAGAGTTAGAAATTTGATTGCCTATGTTGATTCGATAATCTTGTCCTGGCTAAGATTAATAGTTGATTTTTGAAGATTGTGCCTTAGCGTGAATGAAATTTTGAGGGATTGTGCATCAAAGTCACTGGGTATTAATTTAATTTGAGTTGGGAATATTGTAATTCAAGAAGATGGGTTGAAACGCGAGTTAAGTCGAGCTCGCAAAACCGCTCGGCGGTTCGCCTAACGTCCCCATTACACCGTTATTTTAATGCTACATGTAATGTTAAATTTTGTAACTTTTGGTGAGACGCACAATGTCACTAAACGCATTCGGCGCTTCGCCGAAAGACTACTTGTTCTCCCTTTGTCTGCACCCTAAATAATTTATGTGCGCTTTGCCAAATGGTTCGGCGAAGTAATTCTGAAATTAATCGGCCTTGCTTTTGTTTGAATACTTTCTAGCTTTATCTCAAAGCTTTGCAGAAATGGCTAGATCGAAAGTAGCTAGAAGAGATATTCCAACCCGGCAATCAAGAGCGAAAAATTTCAGGAAAAATACAAAGGCGATAGATCCTCCCAAAACAGATAATGAGGGAAAGAAACCCAGCGCAAGCAAGAAAAAAAATCACCGAGACCCCACTATTCCCTCATGGAGATATGGATTCTTCACAGCTATCCACTCCTTTGTCGCGGCTCATGATTTGGACAGTCTTAGTAAGTCAGTTGCTGTTGAATCATCTTAAGAGGATCTGGGGACCATTATCAAATTCCAGAGTGATACATCGGGCATTGATGCCCTAGTAGATGGAGCGACTGATTAGACAGGATCCTTCTTTACCTCTCTCTATAATCCTTTAATTTACATTCTGGATATTTTGTTATATGCATTTAAGGACAAATGTTTCTATTTATGGTGGGGAGATGCGCACACCTTTGTGTGCTACTTTTGTTTGTGTTTCGTGTATATATTTGGGCTGTTCTATTTAAAATTGAGTTAATACTACTTTTCTGTAGATGTTCGAGCTTATGGCTCTTCTTTTTTAGTTTAAATTGCAAAATTATTTTGACATTTTCGCCACCCTTTATATGCGCGTGAATGTGGCCGTTCCTTGGCAAATTTGAGTCTCAATTTTGATCAATACCGACGACTTGAATAGTGCTTACAATTGAACGAACATGAATGTACGGCTATGATGAGGCCAAATGAAATTGCATAGACAATATGTGACCTCTTTGCATCTCGTTGTGATTAGCCATTTATCAAATTGATTTTCTTGTGATGAACGTTGCACACTAGCAAAAGTGTGGAGTCTTGTTTGACTTAAGTGTCAATGCCTTGTGTGATAAGCTTACCTGCAACCATGCATGACAACACCTAGAATTTGCCCTGTTGGTCTGGTTGACTAAGTAAGACTTTCTCTTGATATGATCTTAGATAACTTTGAATAGTGTGAACCAATTTGACATATGCCTCTTTTGTGACCTACCTTGTGAGAGTGTGATTCTCTCTTGAACACCCTTTGAGCCTTACCCTTCTTTGGAAGAAACTTGATGAGAACTAGACATTTCTTAATCCATTACCTATAATCCTCTTAAATTGTGGTTAATTGAATAGCCAACTTAGGCCAAAAGCCTAAGTTAAGGGTGTGGTGAAACAGAAAAAGGGAAAGTCAAGAAGTGCAAAGAAAGTCACCTTTAACCCATGGTGTTGAGAAAAAAGGAACTCTTCCATATAAAAAAAAAGAAAGAGAAAAAGAGAAGAAATGAATTAAAAAAAAGGAGAAAGTTGTGGAATAAAGTACCAAAGAAATAGGGTTTCGAACAATCCATGGGAAGCGAATAATAGGATGACCTATGATGCACTAATGAAAATAATGAAGGAAAAAGAAATGAAGTCTTGAGAGCACTATATTTCATAAGGATAAAAGTCACTGAGCCTAAATGACCATACCGTTACACTCAGCCTAGTTACAAGCCTTGTTAAGACCTTTATGATCTTGAGAAAGTCGAAACAAATGTTGATTGGAAACTACGGGCAAACCTATGGGTGAAAGCATGCATTTTGTTCATCTTTGTGAGTGTGAGCGTTGTATTTGATTCCTGAACTTTAAATTGATTATACATTTGCGTGTTAAAATGGAATCATCATTTGTGTGAGGGCATTCGAAGGATTTTGTTGAGCTTGAACTTGCATTTAAAGTAAGTATTGCGTGCTTGAGAATCTTTTGTAATGGTGTGTCACAACTTGAATCTTTGAGTACATAATTGATTTTTGCATAAGTAAATTGAGTCTTATTGTTCACATTCATAATTGAGTCTTGTGTAGCACTGTTTGAGACATCCTTGTTGAACTGCTGAACTTGAGTTCTACTTGAGGACAAGCAAATGTTTAAGTTGGGGATGTTGATGAGTCCACAAATTGGACTCATTTAGGGCTATATTTTAATAGAAATTGTGTCCTCAAATGCTTATTTTATTTCAATATACGATGAACACCCTTAAGGTTCAGGTATTTCGAGTTTGAAGGAAAGCATGGACACTACGTCGCAAAAAGAACGATAAGACTGAAAAGAACGAAGAAATGAAGGCATGAGGATCGCCATGTCCACTTTGTGAGTCGCCGAAGGGTCTTACTTCACCTTTTGTTCCAGTGTGCTGAGCCCAGAATGAAAGGATCAAGTCAGCGAAAAAAGGGAGCAATCGGTGGCGCATCACTGAGAACTTCCGCGAAGCAGTACCATGTATCCCAATGACCTAGAGCACGACAATGCTGAAGGGTGGTGCAACACGGCGATGAACTACACCAAAAGGCGAATCACCGAGTTGATCGGCTATTTTGACTAACGATGCCAAATGATCCGTTGCAACACAAATCTGTGAAAACTATAAATACTAGTTAGAGTTGTAGTTTTAGGAGTCGATCAATTATTATAATTTTCATATAGAATAGTAATTTTTGATTTTTTTGCTCTAAGTTTGAGAGGGTTTTGAAGACTTGAAGATCCAAAGGGTTTTATCTTCAAGATTTGGATTTTGGTCTCTTGGATTCTTCAATTTTGGCATGTCTCAAGACTTAAATCTTCATACCCAGTTAAATGCAAGCTCAATTTGGTATAAATTTCTATCCCTTATACATATGTGGCTAAATACCCCAATTGTTGGGGTGTGATTTAGCGAATATGGGTTAAGACAATTGTTGGGACTTGCTTGATGATGGTTTAATCGTAGTTTAATTATGATTTTGTTTAGTAGTTGTGGATGAATTTAATGAATTTGTGGTTGCAAATACAAGTTTATTTATGTCTTTTCGGCTTGCTCGAGAGAGAGGTTGTAAAACTAAAACTACTAAATTGATGGCTAGTGGGAGTGAGTCGACATGAGGTTCAGCTCGAGAGAGTGAATCCTAGTCTCATTCCAACACACTCAGCTCAAGGGGGTAGCTGACAAACTTTCTTCAGGAGGTTTGATGCAACAACCTTACATTATAGCAGTAAAGCTTTTGGATGGTAGGACCACTATTAATCGGGCTTGGTACACACACGAAGATTAGGTCTCCCCTCTCACATTTAAATTGACCAAAAAACAGCTTGAGAAAGACCAATAGAGGGATCAGAACATGGCAAAGATCATAACACAACTTGACATTTTGTCCAGAAATGTCATGGGAGTTGGTGCTAGAAGTATCAATGTTGTGAGTGTTGGGTGTGTAAACCCCAATGAGGCCAAGTTTAAAATGTTGTACAACGAAAATGTGAAATTCCTCGCCAACCAAAGAGGTGGTTATCGTGCAAACTACCCAAGGCATGGTGGTAACCAAGGTTGAAATAGGGAGGAAAGATGGAGAGATCGTGATAGAGAGTGGAGGGATCATAACCCCACTTGGAAAGAAAGAGATGGGGAGAAGTACATGTACATTCCTCCCCACGAGCATCCAAATCCAAAGGATTCTGAGGGTGGTCGGTCTGAGGATATGCTGTCTCATATTCTCAACAAATTTGAGGGGTCTGATAAAATTTTGAAAGAAATGAAGGAAGATGTGTCAACTCCTAGCCAAACGGTTATTTCTCACTCAGTCTCTATCAAATAATTGGAGCCCCAAATAGGTCAGATCTCGTCTCATTTAAACCCGAGACAACAAAGGGGGTTGCCTAGTGACACTATGGCCAACCCCAAGAATGAGGTTTGAGCGAGGACTTGCGTCATGCCATGACGTTAACTAAGACACTTCTTGGGAGGCAACCCAAGTTTTATTTTCTTTCTTTTTGTTTTTGAAATAATGGTGTGCTGATTGTGCAGGTGAAAAAGTGGAATGTGTTTGAAAAGTGCAGATTGGCAGGTTAAATGTCCAGTCGGTGAGCCCGACTTGGACCACCGTTGGACTCAAGTAATTTTGAAATTGGAGTCTGTAAAACTTGGTCAGCCCAGGAGAAAATTGATGTGTCCCCGACCAGGTCAGCGATGGCGACTTTGTCCGCTATTTGGACCCCCAGTTTAACTGGAGGTCCTGTAATACTCAACAAGGTAAGTGCTCACTCGGCGTGTCACCGAGTGGGTTAGCGAGAAAAAGTAATGTTGCTGAATGGGCGAGAACTGGACGGTTTTTAAGGTCAAAGGTTTAAACTTTCAAACTCTTTCATAATTCCTCACTTTTTAACTTCCCAAACTCAAACCTGCACTATATTTTGCTATATTTCATGTTTTTATCAATTTCTAGATGTCATTTGTGTGTTTGGAGTTAGATATCATTGCCTCCTAGCGTTTCAAAGTATTTATTCGACATTAAAGGTTGGTTTTCCGAACCCTAAACTTATAATTAGTGATTTTTACTCATTTGCAATTGTGTTGATCTTAGTGAAGTGTGTTGGGCCTCTCTGATTTCATGATATTAAATGTTGATTTTGCTGAGTTTTGTGCCTAATATTAATCGAAATCATGTTGAGGTGAGTGTTGTTGTCATTGCGTCTAGTTGGGTGAAGTTTAAGTAACCCGCATATGTGCCAAATGACATGTTTTGCCCAATGATGGAGCGGTTGACATCATTCTTATGGAAAAACTCATCAAATGGCCAAATATGGCCAAACTGGGAGAAGTCTTAGTATCCTTGGGGCATGGGTAGTATGGTTCTTGGTATAACTAAGCTAATGTGTGCTTTGCTTTGATTTTATTTTCGAGGGCTGCAGGGTTGATTTTTCAAGATGGGGTTGAAAGTATTCATGTTGGGAGGTTTGGTGAGCTAAGTCGAGCTCACCGAACCACTCGGCGATTTGCCGAATCCCCCTTGATCACCTTCAATTTCATGCTAAAATTTAGTTTGGGTTCTATAACTTTCAGCGAGAAGCCTGAGTTTGCCGAATGCTGTCAAGGATTCGCCGTAAGGCCCTTCCCATCACCGACATGCTAATTTTTCTGGGAAATTTTGAGTCAATCCTTTTGGCAAGCCCGATCTAGCTCGCCAAAGTGATTCGGCAACTCACCGATTGGTTCGGTGAGTCTTTCTGCAACTTTGTTTGATCTATTTCTTACTTTCTACGATGTGTTTGCAGATATGGCTAGAACAAAAGTGGTTGGTAGAGACATGTTGCCCCGCAAGAGGGCCAAAGGAATCACAATCAATGAGGATGCAATTGCGTCCAGGAAAAAGGTTACTAAGCTGCCCCCCACAGGTGGGAAAAGAAAGGGAAAATGCAAGGCTCCTACTCATGTGTCACCGGAGGCAAGCTCCGATAGTGACGACATCTATGCAACGCACCTTACCACTTCTGAGATGGGGGGGAGTACCAAGATCCTCAAGTCTCTACTTCTGAGACCGAGGATGATGAGGTACTGTCAGCCCAGAGTCGAGCTGCACTCAAAGAGGCTGAACGATCGATCTAGGATCAAGGTTACCCAGACCACTACTACTCAGCTTGCTCCAACACAAGTTGATATTCGAGCACAGGCTGCACAGGGTCCTCATCCCCGGTCTATGAACAGACTGAAGACTGAGGGGCTAAGGACCATTATAGAGGAAAAGAGGTTGTCTACTGATGGATTCATAGACAGGTATCTGGAGCTCATGAGTTGCCTGAGGTTCCATAAGTTATAGTTGTTGACCCGACCCCGAGGCTCTTAAGTCCCAAATTGAGTCACGGAGTTCTATACTGCTTACGAAGCCTTGGTGCCACAAGGGAAAAAGCCGACAACCAAATTCTAGCTGGTTGACTATGTGGTCATTAGGGGTAAAAAGGTTAAATGTAATAGTCATACTATCAATGCAGTCCTTGGAGTTTCAACACAGATTGAGGATGATTTCCAATATAAAATATGGATAAAGACGCTAGAAGACATGAAAAAGTGGTTGGCTCCTCTGATATTAGACTTTACTCCCAAGTGGCTCGAGGTTGGAGCACCTACTAAGAAGAAGGACCTGAATATAGCAACAAGGTTCTGGTTTGGCTTCATCAGCAGTACCGTCATGCTTTCCCATAATGAGTATATTCTCCGCCATGCCAAAGCAGCCTGACTTGGTTGCATCATTGATGGGACGAGGCTTAACCTGGGATGATTATTGCACGGGAGATGCTTATGAGGGCCAAGAAGAGACAAACTTCCCTCCCCTTTCCGGTGTTGATTACCGAGTTGTGTAGAAAAGCTCGGGTACCTAGAGATGAGAAGAAAGATGTGGTAGTGATTCCCATATCTTCCACCGACAGCTGGGGGATTGAGGAGGAGCACTTGAAAGATGAGGCCTAAAATAAGAAGGTAGCCCCGGTGGACACATCCTTGGTCATGGATACAAATGCATTACCTGCAGAGGCACCTTTGCCCACTCGGTCCCATGGGCATCAGGTATACCTAACACTTCCCCTTCTATGGAGCCTAGTACCTCTACTGCTCCCTTGCCTCCCAGATCGGGTACTGTTGTTGTTGCTGCCTCCCGACCCTCGCTCACTCCGGCTGCATAACTACGGAAGGGGCAGCTAGCCCATTCTGCTAATCGACGTGCCGCTAGGCATGAAACCACCATTTCTGTCTTGATTGAAAGGGCCCTTGCCGATGTTGTGACACCTTTGAGTTCTACTATTGATGCCTTTGCGGCACAGATAGCGGTGCGCTAGCAAGACCAAGGTGCTACTTAGGAGGTGACAACTCTTAAGGCCGGTATTGCTGACATGAGGAGAGATGTGGACCAGCCGAAGTCCACCAACATGTCGATGATATTCGGGACAGTAGAGATTCCATATGTGCCAGTTGATCCAGAGGTGCCTTCGCCTACTACCGGAGATGATGTTCGAGCTTAGGAGGTAGTTGCTGCTGAGTCTGAGGTTGAGACGGATGAGGAACTTCTTGGGGTTGCTGAAGATGTTTCTTATGAGGGCCTTAAGGATATTGAGGAGGCCATGGTACATGCAGCTATGCAGACCTCTTTGTTAGACACACCCTTGGCTGACCCGAGTGGAGTTAGTAGTGTCGATGTTCCACCAGGCATTGGTGCCCCGATAGATGGAGCGACTATTTAGACAAGATTTTTCTTTACCGCCCTCTATGTCCCCTTTGATTGATTTTGTGTTTTATTACATTTGAGGACAAATTGCTTTTTTGTTTGTGGTGGGGTGAGCTATTGATATACCTACCTCTTGTGTTGATAATATTTTCTGTATATATTCGGTTTTGTGCTATATATTGTGTTTTGGCACTATGTTGTGGATATTTGAGCTTGTGGCTCCTTATTTAAATTGAAAATGGTTTGTGGACCCTAAAAATAAATTTGCCACCCTTTTGATTGTGTTTGAATGTGGTTGTTCTTGTGCAAATTTGAGTATCGGTTATGATCAATACTGATGAATTGAATAGTGTTTTCAATGGAACAAACATGAATGTGCGGCTACAATGAAGCCAAATGAAGTTGCATAGGCAATATGTGAACTTTTTGCATCTTGATTGTGACTAGCCGATTATCGAATTGAGTCTCTTGTGATGAACAATTCACTCTAGCGAAAGTGTGGAGTATTGTTTCACATTGGCGTCAGTGACCTGTGGGATAAGCTTACTATGAACCATGTGTGATGACACCTAGAATTTTCCCAGTTGGTCCATCCGGTTGACTAAGTAATGCAAGCTCTTGAAATGATCTTAGGCAACAAGTTTAAAGAGTGAAACAATATGACATTATACCTCTTGTGTGGCCTACCTTGTGAGTGTGTGAACTTCCCTTGAACACCCTTTAAGCCTTACCCTTTTATTGGTACAGACTGGAGCAAGTGAAACCTCTCTTTATCCCTTCACTCGTAATCTACATGAATTGTGGTTTGTTTGAATAGCCAACTTAGGACAAAAGCCTATGTTGGGGGTTGATGTTTGTGTAATTAAGATACAACTTCCAATACAAGTGTCAACGATCGTACAATAGTTCAGTAACCCAACCAAAAGTTCGGATCATTCCAAGAGAGTGCTTTTGAGAATTAATAGAAAAATAAAACTTAGTTCTAACTAGCCGAAGCTAAAGACATTTACGATAAAAAACATTGTAAATTAAAGGGGGACACAAGAGTGTCAATTAACAATGGGGGACTTTTGTCACAAGTAGGTAAAAACAGCAAAATAAACAAGGGTTTCTAAGTAATGAGAGGGGAGCCTTGGAATATGACGGGAATACGGGTTAAGCTAGATTATTGGGTACATGATTTCGATAGAAGATTCATAGAGTAATTGTGACTAGGCTAGACTTTAAGGGGGATAAGCTCTCTCTCGAACAACTTACCCCGTTTCAAATGCGTTCCTTTCGGACACCCACTTGCCGCATGAAGACCAGCCTATGCCTTAACCCAGTTACTCTCTCGAGTTGAGTGTGTGGACATGGAACTAGGGTTCACTCTCTCAAGATGAAGCTCATGTTGACCCACTCACACTGGACATCAATCTAGTGGTCTTAGTTTTACGACCTCTCTCTCGAGCAAGCTGAAAATACATAAATAAACCTGTATTTGCAACTACAAATTCATTAAATTCATCCACAACCACTAAACAAAATCACGATTAAACTTTGATTAAACTATCAGCAAACAAGACCCAACAATTATCTTAACCCGTATTCGTTAAGTCAAACCCAAAAAATTGGGGTTTTTAGCCACACATCAAGAGATAGAAATTTATACATAAATGAGCTTCCATTTAAATGGGTATGAAGATTTAAGTCTTGTTACAGGCCAAGAATGAAGAATCCAAAAGACCGAAGTCCAAATCACTGTAGATGAAACCCTCTTTTTCTTAATGTCTTCAAAACCCTCTCAAACTCAGAGCAAAAATACTAAAAAGTACTATTCTATATGAAAATTAGAATAATTGTTCGACTCCTAAAAACTACAACTCTAACAAGGATTTATAGTTTTCACAGATATGTGTTGTAGCGGATCATTCGGCGTCGTTAGTCAGAATCGCCGATCAACTCGGTGATTCGCCCTTTGGTGTATTTCGTCGCCGTCTTGCACTAGCCTTCAACATCGTCGTACTCTAGGTAATTGGGTGAAATGGTATCGCATCGCGAGACTTCTTCGCGATGCGCCGACTGCTCCCTATCTCTGCCAACTTGATCCTTTCCTTCAGGGCTCAACACATTGTAACAAAAGGCAAAGTAAGACTTTTTGGTGACTCACCAAGTGGACTCGGCGATCCTCAGGCCTTCATTTCTTCGTTCTTCTTGGCCTTTTCGTTCCTTTTTGCGACGTAGTGTCCATGCTTTCCTTCAAACATCAAATACCTAAAACTTAAGGGTTTTCATAAGATATTGAGATAAAATAAGCATTTGAAGACACAATTTCTATTAAAATATAGCCCTGAATGAGTCCAATTTGTGGACTCATCAACACCCCCAACTTAAACTTTTGCTTGTCCTCAAGCAATCTCAAGTTCAGCTGTTCAAAATGGGTGTCTGGAGCAGTGCTACACAAGACTCAATCATGAATGCACACAACAAGAGTCAATTTACTTATGCAAAGATCAAATGTGTACTCAAAGACTCAAGTTGTGAGTCAACCAATATCAACGAATCTCATGCTCACAGTACTTGCTTCAAATGCAAGTTCAAACTCAACTATAGTGTTCAAATGCCCTTACAAAAAAAATGATTCGATATTCACACAATGGTTTAAGATTTTAAAGCTTCGGAATCAGATGCAACGCTCACACTTACAAAGAAGAACATAATGCATAATATCACCCATAGGTTTGCCTATATTTTCCAATCAACATTTGTTTCAGCTCACTCAAGATCAAAAAGGTCTTTTCAAGGCTTCTAATGGGGCTGAGTGCAATGGTATGGTCATTTAGGCTCAGCGACTTTCATCCTCATGAAATGTGGTGCTCACAACACTTCCTTTACTTTTCCTTCATCATTCTTTTTAGTGCTCATTAGTCATCCTATTATTCACTTTCCATGGATTGTTTGGGAACCCCATCTCTTTTGTACTTTATTCCATAACTTTCTTTTTCATTCTTTTTCTTTCTCTTCTCTATTTTTTTTTAAATTTATATATGGAGCGGTTCCATTTTTCTCAACACCATGGGTTAAAGGAGACTTTCCTTGCACTTCTTAACTTTCCCTTTTTCTTTTTTCACCTTACCTCCAACTTAGGCTTTTGGCCTATGTTGGTTATTCAATTAACCACAATTCAAGAGGATTATAGGTAAGAGATTAAGAAAGGTCTAGTTTTCATCAAGTTTCTTCCAAAGAAGGGTAAGACTCAAAGGGTGTTCAAGAGAGAATCACACGCTCACAAGGTAGGTCACAAAAGAGGTATATGTCAAATTGGCTTACACTCGTAGAAGTTACCTAAGATCATATCAAGAGATAACATCACTCCATTGACCGGACCAACGGAGAAAATTCTAAGATCTATCATACATTGTGTGCAATGATCATCACTAGGAATTGATACTATAAGTCAAACAAGACTTGACATTTTCGCTAGTGTGCAATGATCATCACAAGAGAATAGATTTGATAAATAGCTAATCACAACGAGATGCAAAGAGTTCACATATTGTCTATGCAACTTCATTTGGCCTTATCGTAGCCTCGCATTCATGTTCGTTCGATTGAGAGAACTATTCAACTCGTCGGTATTGATTGGAACTAAGACTCATTTATTTGCAAAAGAACAACCACATTCAAGAGCATATAGAGGGTGGCGAAAATGTGCGATAAAATCAAAAAATTTAGGAAGGGTCCAAATCATTTTGCAATTTAAAATAAAAAGAGCTTGTAAACGGAGCCATAAGCTCAAACATCCACAAAAAAGTAGTATTTAGCACAATTTTAAACAAAACTGCCCAAATATAAACAAAATAGCAACATCATATAGCACACAAAGGTGGACCTCACCCCACCACAAATAAAAGCAATTTGTCCTCAAATGCAATTAACACAGAATATCTAGACTTTAGAATAGAGAAGGACAGAGAGGGAGGTAGAGAAAAATCAGGTCTACACAGTCGCTCCATATGTTTGGGCATCATTACCCGATATTTTAGCCTGGAACTTCATAATGGCCCCCGGAGCTTCTTCAGAAGATTTAGCGGCATCTGACTTACTAAGATTGTCCAAGTCATGAGCCGCCACAAAGGACTGGATAACTGTGAAGAATCTACGTCTCCATGAGGGAATAGTGGGGTCTCGGGGATTTATTCTCTTGCTGGAACTAGGCTTCTTGTCCTCATTATCCATTTTGGGAGGATTTGTCTCCTTTGTACTTTTCCTGAAATTTTTCGCTCTTGTTTTTCGCGGTGGCATATCTCTTGCAGCTACTTTCGATTTATCCATTTCTGCAAAACTTCGAGAAAAAGTTAGAAAGTATTCAGACAAAAGCAAGGCAGTTCTATTGCAAAATCACTTCGTTGAACCAGTTGGAGAAGCGCACAGCTACTTTGGTTATTTGCCGAGTGCAATGCATAGAGAATACAGGGGTGCAGACAAAATGGTGAACAAGAAGTCTTTCGGTGAGTTGCCAAATGCTTTTGGCGATCAAAGGCTTCTTGCCGAAAGTTATCAAATTAAACATTACATATGGCATTCAAATAACAGTGAAATGAGGATGTTAGGCGAACCGCTGAGTAGTTTGGCACGCTCGACTTAACTCGCCAAATGGCCCACAAGCCTAATTTCAACCCATCTTCTTGAATCCAACTTTGCAACCCTTGAACACAAATTTAAGGCATGCACAACTCAAATTAGGCTTAAACCCAGTGACAATCATACACAACCCACGATTTTCATCCAATTTAAAGCACAACTTTCATGAATTAACTATTTAACTTAGTACGAGCAAAAAATTTGTGAACTTAACAGGCAAACAAATATTATAATCCTACCAGATAGGCCAACACACATAATCAAAGTACTGCCATTTCATTTGAATACAACTTTCGTGGAAAGGAACGTAAAGTATGAAGTACCAACCTTTTATGCCGATCAAATGGATATTGGGATGCTAGGAAGCAATGTGATCCAACTCGTAGCACAATTCAACACTAAAAATACTCTAGAAATGCAAAAATATATGAGCTAGTGTGCGGGTGTGAGTTTGGGAAGACAAAAAAGTGATGGAAAGTGAATGAAGTTGAAACTTTTGAACCTTTAGCTTGCAAAACCGTCCAGTTTTCACCTGTTCGGCGACATTAGCCCTGATTGCTGATCTATTCGGTGTAACGCCAAATAGTAATTTACCTAGCTGAAGTTTACAGAACCTCCATGTTGTGTGGGAGTCCAAACGGTGCTCTTTGGAGGGATCGCTGACATGATCGGTGGTTCGTTAATAATTTCCTGTGCTTGCTGAGTTTTACAAACTCCAATCCAAGGGTT